>PVIC010021221.1:0-17966 GCA_004025085.1 Thryonomys swinderianus
TTTTTTGAGATAGGGTCTCGCTTTGTAGTTCAGGCTGGCCCTGAGCTCACTATGTAGCTGAGGCAAGCCTTGAACTCGGCAATCCTCCTGTCTCTGCCTCTCGAGTGCTGGGATTACAGGCGTGAGCCACCCTGCCCAGCGGAATATTACAGTTTGAACCTGTGTGTGCGTGTGTGTGTGTGTGTGTGTGTGTTTCCTGGTTTTTCTGGTTTCTGGCGCCTGCCTAGAAAGCACAAGGTCCCTGTTTCCATTCCCAGTAACCACATACAACAATACCACAACCAGCAAACAGTCCTATATACCACAATGCTGGGCGTGGTGGATTTTATGTACTCAACACCTCCTTTACTACCATTTAAAATGTCTAGATGACTTTGACTTTCAAACTGAACTGATCCTAATTTAAATGTATGCATTAGCCTTGACTGTCCATTGAATTTAGTAAATAATGACCATAAAGTATACAAATTTAGTAGAAGTGTAGTTTTTTATGGAATATCTTCAATCCACCATTGATTGAATCCGATGTAGAACCTGACAATATACATGGATAACTGCATAGTTTTGTGTACCGTGTGTGTGTTCCACTTGAATCTTACTTGGATTCAAGGCCACACTCAGATACCACTAGTGAGCAGGTAGTTTAGCACTGAATCATGGTCCATATGGTCAGTAGTGATTAAAAATAATTTAAGTCAGGTTTATAGCAGTGATAATATGTGTCTGTTGTTTTTGAATGTACAATTGAAAGATTTTTATTTAACTTGAGAGTTCTATAAAGCTTGGTAGAGTACTTTTTAAAAGTTGTATTAAATTTATTTACATAGGTGCAGGAAGCTGTTTGGAGACTCTGGAAAAAGGCAAGCCACTTGTGGTAGTTATAAATGAAAAGTTGATGAACAATCATCAGCTGGAATTGGCAAAGCAGCTACACAAAGAGGGACATCTCTTCTATTGTACCTGCAGGTATACTAGAATCTGATTATTTGACCTCTTACCCATGCTCTTCCCTCGGTCTTGGGCACTTAACTAATTTGTCTCTTTTACTTACCGTCTAACACTTGATTTTCTTGCTTAGAAAACCTTTTCATTTGTTCATCTCCCACTTTGACTTCAATCTGTTTTTTTTCTGTCTGTGGCCATCTCTTTGCATGTCACTGTGAGAGCATGTGAGTGTGTGTGTTCATAGAGCTGTACATGTTTTTGAGAAACTACTTCTTTTAGTTCACTATTTATATGTTCAGTTTTCCAAAAAACATTGATTTAGATAAGATTATTACCTTAAAATCCTTTGGAATCTCTAAATTTACTGTACTCATTCATCCAACTGCACCTAAAATGCAGCAGGCACTGTTTTAAGTGCTAGGGATGTAGTCCATGCTTTTGTGGTATTATATTCTAGTGGTACAATTTCACAGCAGATTAGTGCCACAAAGAAAGTAAGACAGGGTGATGTGATAGCAGGGGTAAACAGTGGGCGGAATTACCAGAGAAGGTTTGACAATGTGCATGACATTTGAAGTGATACCTGAATTATGGGGAAGAGCCAGTCATGTGAAGCTTTGAAAGGCAGAGGAATAGTAATTGTAAAAGCCTAAGTTAGGAGTAAATTTGGGAGTTGGTGTATTTGAGAAACGGGTGTGGTCAGAGCGTAGTGAACAAGGGAGAGTATAGCATGAAGCCTGGGATGGGATAACTCAAAATAGTTCTGATTCTATGTGTAATGATAAGCCATTGGAGCTTATTAAGCAGAGAATTACTTTATGGTAAGGAATAAAATTTTCTAGAGTTATATTAGAATTCAACAGGAACTGATCAACGTCACAATAGAAGGATGAAGAAAATTGCTGTTTTGTTTTCTGTTAGTTCTTCTTTGAGACACTAGAAGCTTGCCAAAGGGCCAGGTCAGTAATTGCCAATTGTTTGACTTTAAACTCTGTCCTAAGTTGGTGTTTTGAAAACTACCTGATAAAGTATTAATTTTATATATGTATTTTTCTGTCAAAGTTAATTTAAAAATAGCAACACCTAGAGAAAATATTTAGAACATACTCTTTTAATTTTTCTGATCTGTTCTTTAGGTGCTTAGTAAATACTTATTTGTTCATTATATATTTATTTACCTATTAGGGTTCCTGGTATTTTTCTAGGCACTCAGTATGCATCAATATAAAAAGAGATTCCTCAATTCATTGGAAACACATTCACTGATTGTTTCAGAAATAAAGTTGTGGGGCCGGAGGGTTAGCTCAGTGGTTCCAGCGCCTGCCTTGCAGGCGCAAGGTCCTGAGTTCCATCCCCTGTGACCACATACAATGCTGGGTACAATGCTGGGCGTGGAGACTCACGCCCACCAGCAGTCAACCAGCAATTAGCACCACATACCACAGTGCCGGGCATGGTGGCTCACGCCTGTAATCCCAGCACTCTGGAGGCAGAGACAGGAGGATTGCTGAGTTCGAGGCTTCCCTGGACTACATAGTGAGCTCAGAGCCAGCCTGAACTACAAAGTGAGAGACCCTGTCTCAAAAAGGCAAAAAAAAAAAAAAGAAATAAAGTTGTTGCTGCTTTCTTCACTGTACTAGTGGGATGGAGTACCAGGGTGTCACATAATATAGAAACCAGTTTTGGGAAGTATTGCAAAACTTTAGAAGAAAAGCTACAAAATTAAGATTATATATGCTTCAGATAATGGGCATTGCTGCCTGTAGTTAGTTGATATTGTTAGAAGTTGAGACTGTTTTCTATTAGATTCCCATCTTCGTAACTGCTATATGCAAGACAATGTTTGCATATATTTCTGATGAATATTTTCGTTCAAAATGTTATGTTAACATTTGTATGATATATAGGGTAGTCAAAATACATAATGAATATTTAAAGGAAACTTACTGTTCTAAGAGACATACTGCCTTTAATCTTCAAAACACTCCTCACTTTGAACACACTGAATCCTAGCCTTCTTGCTGCTTTCTGAAGCAGTAAGTCCTCTTTGGAAGGTCCTCTTTAAGTACTTTTAGGAGGAATGATTAACAACAATGGTGAGTGCTGTTGCCAAGTGCCATCCAGTGTAAAGGCAGGCTCATAAATACATTATGATGTGTTTTCAGCTGGATCTGGTACTGTGCAACTTCTGGCTTCTCCAAAGTCAAAGTGACCGTGAAAGGTCATTTGCATTTACTGGTGACATTGAGGCCGAAAGGACAGCACAACTAAAGACACAAAAGATGATTTTTAAAACTTCTTCAGAAACTGGCAAGAAAGATGGGATAAACGTGTTTAAAGTAATAGAATTTGAAAGTGATTAATGATATCTTTTAGTGTAGTTTTTAAAAAGTGTGAACGCCTGCATTTTTATCACATTTCATCATAAAAGAGAAAACTGATTTTTACAGATGCAGTCTGATGTGGACTGAATAGGAAACTAAAAGACTCATTCTTTTTTTTTTTTACTTATACATATTTGCAGCACATAATGGCACATACATCATGGGGAGTTGATATATGTAAATAACACCATCTGAATTCTCTTCATTCCCTTCCTTGATCCCTTTATGTCTTGGTCCCCTTCATTTTTGCAAAAGATCTATCTTAACTATTTCCTATTAACTGTATTTGATTTTGCTGTTTATGTATATTTTGGGTTTCTTGTCCCCTTTTTTTGCAGAAGATCTATTTTAACTGTTTCTTATTAACTGCATTTGATTTTGCTGTGTATGTATATTTTGGGTTTCTCATATAAGAGAAACTAATATGTAAGTTTGTGTGTCTGAATTATTTCACTTAACACTGTCTCAAGGTCCATCCATTTCCCTTCAAAATAAGTCTTATCTTTTATGGCAGAGTAGTATTACTCTGTTATGTATAAATACCACATGTTATTCATTCCAATTAATTTATTTAGAATTCCTATATTAATTTCTGGAAAGTCAAACATGAAAATGTTAAGATCAGTAATTGGTTTTATTTTGATTTTAGGCAAATCATTTATATTCCCGAAGTCTAGGCTGGTTGGTGCTATGTCTGTTTTAATTCAGATGGCTGGTAGAAGTAAATTTATTGAAGTAATAGTTTGATGTTGTCACGTCTACCTAGGTTTGAGATGTTCCATGTTGTCATATCTGCCAAGTTATGAGAAGTATTACAAAGCCATGTGAACATGTTTTTCCTGAAGTAACATTTGTGAAGTCTTTTGATTGAGATGAAGTACCTGTTGAATTCTTATTGATGTTTTATAATACTCTTGGTTCTGTGATAGTTTTCGTATATATGTCTGTAATAAAATATGTAAAAATTTACCTGTACAGTTTAAGAAGCATCACTATTCTTGGGGGTTTACTGTAGTAATTCATCAAGTGAACAGCAGATGAATTATGGAATTTTCCCCCATGTTACCTAATATTTTTCTTCTTTTGTTTTAGCACGCTTCCTGGGCTGTTACAGTCAATGGACTTATCAACACTGAAATGTTATCCTCCTGGCCAGCCAGAAAAATTTTCTGCATTTTTGGATAAAGTTGTTGGATTACAAAAATAAAATACTCTCAACACTTTAAAAAAACACCCCCAAATCTAATCTATGGAATGTGATTAAGTCAAGTTAAATACATAATCTATATTTGCAGAGTGATAAGTTTCCTACATCTGTAGAACATATGGGAAATTTTGTGGTGTGAACATTGCATTTAGGTGCAAATCCTAGATTTCTGTAGGAAACATACTAGGGAATATGTAATATGGAGTCACAGGTTTGGTCCTAGAATCCCAAATGAATTTGGCATTGTGGAAAAATGAAATTTGAAAACACTAACAGGAATCATAATGTAATTTGATGATCTTCGGAGTAAAAACTGAAACAGTAAAAACTTTAAGCATTTTTGCATGAGAAACACTATCTTTAGCTTCATAATCCAAGGAACCCATTTTTTTTTTTTTTTTTTGAGACAAGGTCTCGCTTTGTAGTTCAGGCTGGCCCTCAGCTCACAATGTAGCCCAGGCAAGCCTTGAACTCAGCAATCCTCTCTCTGCCTCCTGAGTGCTGGGATTACAGGTGTGAGCCACTACGCCCGCACTGTGGTATGTGGTATTGATGGCCGGTGGGCGTCAGTCTCCACGCCCAGCATTGTATGTGGTTACGGGGGATCGAACTCAGGACCTTGGGCTTGTGAGGCAGACGCTGGAACCACTGAGCTAACCCTCCAGCCCAAGGAACCCATTTTTTAAGGAATGCATAAATGAGGGGTTGTGCTCTGAAATAAAAAAAGGTTAGTAATTGTCTAAACATGATTCAAGTTTTGATTTTTGTACTTGGAGAAACTATCCTTAGTAGTACAGTGAAGTGGATATATTCACTTTTTCCCTCTAAAATATATAATGACAGTCTTGCCCAATATCAGAGCTTTAGAAAATTGAGAATGAATAAGAAAGGACTTAATACCAATAAAACTTGGTGTTAATATTTAAACATAGTCACTCACAATGGTAATGAAACACTTACTATAATGGAATTTGACAGTTTGTGCTTATGAAATTAATTTTAGAAATGAATAATGTATATGATAAATACATTGTTTTAGAATTCATATGAGGTAGGTACATTGTAGAATTCTTTCTCATTAGAAAATGTAGGCTTAAGACTTTCAAGGCTGATTATTCCCATGCATCTATAGTTCTTTGGTGAAAGCTTAGATATATATATTTTATCCATGAAAACAACATTTGCACTGTACTGACCTTTCAGTTATATTATCCCAAATGTTAAATATTTCAAACATTTTACTTGGATGCATTATGCAATGTTTTTGTAGATTTTTTTTCACAGTTAATGTTTTACTTAGGCTTCTATTAAAATTCTTTACTAATGGTAGAAGGTGGCTGAGAAGTACTCTGGGTAGCAAGAAGAAGCCAACGAATTAAAAATTTGCTGAGTAATCTTAAAAAGTGAGTAATCCATGTCTGCATAGTTGAGAATCCACAACATAATCATAGTTGTATATTATTGTTACAATATTTTAGAAAACATTTTTTTCAAATCCAGGGAGAGGATCTGAAATGTTTTGTTGGCCCTGTTTTGGAAATGTTTCTCTGATTTCAAGAAAAATTGCCATAAAAGTTTGTTTGTTACTCATTTTGTGGCCTGTAGGCTAACCAGTGGCTACTGAAACGTTAGGCAAACTAAGAAAAGCAGTGGGCCTCCAAATCTTTTTATTTTTCTGAAATAATGTGTAATCTACTTTCTGTTATTTCATTGAGATATAAGTCATGGTGTCAACTGTGTGTAGTAACGTCTTCACACTTTTGGAATTTTATATATCAAAGGATACTCAGATTTTTTGATCAGGCAGGGATTCTCAAGAATATCTTATTCTGAGCTGGGGACTTAGCTCAGTGGTCCTGTGCCTGCTTGGCAAGTGCAAGGTCCTGAGTTCTATTCTTTGTATCAAAAATATGAAAGGACATTTCATTTACTCCCATGGTTTCTTAGATAAGCAGAGATCAGAGTTTATAATTTGCCCAAAATAAAAGCTTTTGGAAGAACATCCATTGGTGGTAGCACACAGGATGAGGCAGGAGGATCAGAGCAAATTCAGGATGGTCTGGGCTACATAGTTCAAGTCCAGCCTGGACTACATAGCAGACCTGTCTCAAAAAACCAAAAACCTTCAAGTTTTGTACATAACAATTACTCATCAAAGACGAGTTTATACCTGTACATGAATTAACTAGCTATCCTTTCCAGGGGAGCTGTTTTTGTTTTTGATTTTAAATCAGTTCTGTGTTTTAGCAGGAATTTCACACTTCTGTGACAGCCTCATTTAGGACTTAAAAACCTGTGATTACCAAGTTTTCAGAATATACCAGAGTGCTCTGGGTAGGATTGATAGATAAATTAAGACGAAGTGAGGATTTTCCTTAGGAGTCTGAAGAAAATTTAATACAAGCCACAAGTTTTGACTATGGGGAACTAGGCTAAGATAAATCCTAAGATTTTATGTATTACTAGTCCTTATGAAAAGTGGCAGTAAAACTTGTATTTGATCTATTTTGCAATATAAATTTAGTTTCATTACATGATAACGTCTTAAGTTCTTAGGTTAGTAAGTGCTGTGTAATTTGTTTAGCAGTTTTCTAAAGAGGTCCTAAGTTTCCAGGTGTAAAGAAGTAAGAGTATTGGGAAATCCTGCACAGGTTCAGAAGTAGACAGCTAATACCATCTGATGTTTGAATAGATAGAAAGTGTTGTGATCTTAGAAGATGTCCATGGTAATTAGGAATTTTAGCTCCTGGACATGAAAAAAGCTGGAAGGATTTTGTAGTAAGGTAGTCTAACCACTGAACTTGATGTGGGCCTCTGGAACATTTAAAAGCCTCTAAAAAGTAATATTAGATGTCCAATCTTAGATACTTGCAGTTTGTAAATTTTAAGGGTAAATCATAGGCACAAAGGAAAGTAAAAAGACTATAAAGTGAGGAACAACTAGTATAATGTAATTTTCTTGGCCCTTTAGTAGGGCATAAGCGTTTAACCCCACTGATTTGTGCAGATGACTGAAAATCTGCATTTGGTTTGAAAGAATACATGGACAGGTTTTAATTGGATTGTTGGAAAATATTTGGAATGAGTGTCTGTGATAACCATGGATATACAAAATAGTTTCTGGTATATAAAATAGTAACATTTTTATGGGAGAGTGGGGACTGAATTAAGTGTGATTAATACTTTTAAATGCTCAGTGCATATTGGGCACTATTCAGAACACTATACCTATGAATTTAGTGTTTTAGTAACCCTATGAAATTGTTTATATTATTCCATCTTGCAAATGAAACAGCTCAAAAGTTTTATGCTGTCTATGGCTCCAAGAGATCTAAAATGATCTGGAATTTGTAATTACAGCACTGAATTTCCATCATTTGTGGAATTAGACCAAATACTTGAGAAAAGATGAGTGTCCAACTGTCCCACTTTTTTATATTGCTGTTTATGGCAGTACTGTGGATTGGATCCAAGGCCTTTATACTGTGCTACGCCCCTAACTCTTTTAATATTGTATTTTGTTATTTTGCAGTACTGTGGGATTAACCCAGGTCCTGCACACTATGCTATAATTCTATCCCTTTGTGTTTTTAAATTTTGAGATAGGTTCACTAAGTTGCTGTGTTGTTAGCCTCACAATTGTCATCCTCTGTCCCTACTTCTCAATGTTGGCATTATTTATATGTACCACCACATCTGTTTCCTTTTTAATTTTTTGAATTGGAAGCTTTTGCTAAATTGTCCAGGCCTTCTCCATTTTACAGATAAGAAACAGAATTTAACTGGGGAAGCCAAATACATGATACTTCTTTCATGCTCCGCAAAAACTAAAATAGTGAAGGCATTGTGTTATGTACTGTATATCTACAAAATACCTTGTCATAAGATAATGTGCTTCTGAATAACTCCCAGACGTAAGGTGGCACACGCCTCTAACCCCAGCACTGGAGAGAGACTGAGGCAGGAGAATCACTGTGAGTTTGAGTCTAGCCTGGGCTACATAGTTTAGGGTCAGCCTGAACTACATAGTGAAACCCTGTCTCGAAAAAATAAAAATGGCATGGTAGTGCACATGTATGATCCCAGCACTTGGAAAGCTGACATAGGATATCTCTGAGTTGAAGGCTAGTTTGGGCTATAAGGTGAGACCTTAGGGCTGGGAATTAGCTTATTGGTGCTGTGCCTGCCTGGCAAGCGCAGGGTCCTGAGTTTAGTATGGGAAGGAGTCACCTTAAAATAGTCCCACCTAATTTAGTTGGTTGGTCAAGCATAGTGGTGAACACTTATAATTTCAAAACTTCAGAGGCTAAGGCAGGAGATCTCAAGTTCAAAGCTGCTCTGAGACTACTTACTGAATTCAGGGTCAGCCTGAAGAACATAGACTGTCTCAAAACAAAGTTCAATTGGTTGAAACATGGACTATTATCTTAGAATGAAAACCATTAGACTTCATGTTTTACTAAAAGTTTCTCTATTTAGTGAAAAATAATTATGGCAGTTAATTTGTTTAGGGAGAGAATAGTTACTGGGCCACTTCATCAGGTAGCAGTTAACAGTAATATTTAATTAGGTACTCAGGCACTAACCACTGAACATCGAGTATCTTATGTAATTCTTCAACAGCCTTAGGTTTAAACTGCAGAAAAATCTCTAGGGCAACATTTCTCTCAAGCTTTGAAAAGGAAAAATTGGTAAAAGCCAGGCCAGTTACTGGAAGAGATTCCTTAAGGCATTTACTATCACTAATGGGCTTTGTGAGTCTCAAAGATAAGATGATATGTAATACTGAGATTTTGGCCTTTGCTTGAGCTTACCTTTTTAGGAACACTCAAATAACTTGAAGAACACATTGTTCTGGAGCAGTAGTTCTCAAAAGGTGTTCTCTGGACCAGCAGTATAAAATGACATGGGAACTTGTTAGAAAAGCAGATTCTTGCGATCTATGCCAGACCTGCTGAATAAGAATCTCTGGGCAAGAAATAATCTCTCTTAACAAGGTTTCAATTTAATAACTATTGGAGAGGTTTACAGGATTGGTGTAGTTTACATAGAAAATTGGGATTTCAAGTACTGTATATTTGTATATCGAAAGACAATATTGAAATTGTTACAAGGTAAAATTAGCATTACCCCAAAGGTCTTTAAAAAAAAAGATTGTATTAAGTTGTAGAATGTGTACTTTATTTTTTTCATCTTTTGTTTATATCTTTTCTGCTTTGGTATGTGACTTTTTATAATGTACAAACATCTGGAGATTTTGTAGAGTTCAGTTCTAGTATGATTACTGATTGGACCTGAAAATTGAACAAGTCTTATAATTTGAAACCTCATTTGTAAATTAAGAGGTCTCATGGCTGTTAAAACTACTTATTTTTGCAGTTCACTATGCTATTCTGTTTTTCAATAAAACTTCAATTTTTTTAGTTACAGTAATACATATAAATTAAAATATTAACTAGTTCTACAAAACTTTTAAGAAATAGAATTCGTATGTACCAATCTTTTCTATCTCTGATCTTTTTTATGGGTCACCCTATTTAAAGCTAAATTTAAATTGGGTGTTAAATTTTGAATATCTCTTTAGGTCTACTACATGGAAGAAGAGATTTCTTTAATAATTTTAATTGACAAATACATTCAAAGAGTAGTCTAAGGTTTTACAATCTATATAGTGTGACATGATTAAAATCAAGTTAATCATTTTTCACAGTGAAGCACTGGAAGATTAGTTATTTTGAAATATTCTGATTATTTGTAATAACTCTATTGTGCCATAGATCTCAGAGTATACCTCTTTGTCTGAAACTTTGTACCATTTAATCAAGTGCCTTTTCTTTCCACTCCTTTATCCTGTTCCAGCCTCTGGTAACCATTGTTTGACTCTATATAAGCTGAACTTTACATTCCACATACAAATTTTTCTATGCCTGGCTTATTTCACTTAGGATAATATCCATGACACTGATTTCATTTTCTTTGGGTATATACCCAGCAGTGGGATTACTGACTTGTGTGGTAGTTAATTTTTTTAGCTTTTGAGGAACTTGTATACTATTTTCTGTAATAGATGTTCGAATTCGCATTCCTGCCAACAGTATACAAGCATTTTTACATTGCATTCTTCCTATACTTGTCTTTCATCTCTTTGTTAAAAGCCACCCTATCATGTAAAATGATATCTCATTGGTTTTGATTTACAGTTATCTGATTGAGATCTCTAGCATATTTTCATATGTATCTGTTTGCCATTTATATGGTCTCTTTTGCCCATTTTTAAAATGCATAAAAATGTTTCCTAGAGTAATGTCAGAGAGTATACAAGAGTATAAAATCCAATTTATTTTTCTGCATTTGGATACTGGATAGCTAGTTTTCTCAATACCACTTATTAGAATAACCTTTCCTCATCGTACCTTCATGGTACCTTCACATGTATGGGTTTGTTTCTGGGCTTAGATCAATCAGTGTATCTGGGCTTTTTGTTTTGTGGTACTGGTGATTGAATCCAGGGCTTGCACACTGAGCTACATTCCCTGTCTTTCTTTCTGTTTTGAAACAGTCTGAGTTTCCCAGGTCGCAGCCAAATTTGGGATCCTTCTGCCTCAGCTTCCCAGAATGGTAGTGTTAAAGGCCTGCACTACCGGGCTTGGCTTACCTGTTTTTATGCTGCTGCAATGTTGTTTTGATTACTGTTTGTAATATGTTTTGAAATCATTGACTGAGATGTTACCACTTTTGTTCTTTTTGCTCGAGATTAGCTGTTTGGATTTTTTTTTTTTTCCCAGTACTGGCGAATGAACCCAAGGAGTGTCAAGCTATATCCTCAACTTTTTAAAAATATATAAATTTTGAGACAGTCTCACTGAATTAATTGCTCAAGCTGGAGTCTTTTTTGGTTCTGTACAAATTTTAAGGATTTTGTTCTGTGTTTCTGTGGAAAACATCGTTGGAATTTTTATAAAGATTATATTGATCTGTAAATCACTTAGTATAGGTAATTTCATAATACTGATAGATTACATAAAATAGACCAATGTTTTTCCACTTATTTGTGTTTTTTATTTCATCATTTGTTTTACATTTTCCATTATAAAGATCTTTTACCTTTTTTTTCAAATGTAATTATTTTGTAGGTGCCATTGTAAATAAAATTTTCTTAATTTCCTATTTTGGTAATTCTTAATGTATAGAACTGCTATTTATGCCATTTACTCAATTTGTTCATTAATCTAGTAGTTTTGTGGTGGGGTCTTTTAAGATTTTCCATATAAGATCAAATCAGTACTGGCATGCTAGCACCCTTGGCAGGCTGAGGCCAGATCTAAAGTTCAAGCCTAGCATAGGCAATTTAGTGACTTAGTGGGACCATCTCAAAAAATTGCAAGGAATGTGGCTCAGTGAGGGAGCCCTGAGTTTAATCCCTAGTATTCCTCTCCCTCAAAACATCATATCAGCAAAAACAATTTCACCTATTTTGTTCCTGTTAGGATGCTTTATATTTTTGTTTTGCCTAATAGAGCTGGATAGTACTCTGTAGCGTATATTGAAATGGTGAGAGTAGCCTCTTTGTCCCTAACCTTAGAGGGAAAGATTTCAACATTCTCCATTGTGAATTATCTGAACTACAGAATATGGCTTTTATTGTGATACAGTACATCCATTAATATTATTTCCTAATCTGTTGAAAACATCACGAGGTAGAGTTAAGTTTTGTTAAATGCTTCTTCTCCACCTTCATATTATTAATGTAGTATATTGTATTTATTGAACAACCTTTTCATCTCAGGAATAAGTCCAACATAATTGAGGAGAATGATTCATTTAATGTTTTTAATGAGTTCACTTCTCTATGTTGAGATTTTTTTGTATCTTTGTTCATCAGAGATACTGCAGTTTTATTTTCTTGTAGTGTCTTTGAATAACTTAGGGGTTATTGTTAGCTTTGTTAAATGAGTTTGGAAACTTTCCCTCTTGCAGTTTATTAGTGAGTTTATGAAGGACTGGTTTTAGTATTCTAATTGCTAGAATTCAGCAGTGCAGATATTAGGTACTAGGCTTTTCTTTGATATTTTTTATAGCTGATTTCATTATTACAACCTGTTCATCTCTTCAGTTTTTTATGGTTTAGTCTTAGTAGGTTGTACATACATAGAAATTTATTGTAGGTTATTTAATTTGGGCATAAAATTATTTATAGTTTCAATAATGTATGTTTGTGTGGTATTAGTTTTGTTTTCTTTATTCCCCGGGTATCAGGGATCATACTCAGGACCTTGCATTTGCCAGGTAGGCTCAGAACCACTGAATTACATCCCCAGCCCCTGTGTGTTACCAGTTTTAATACTTCATTTTTTTTCATTTTTGCTTTGTTTGTTTTTTTTTTTTTTTTTGAGACAGGGTCTCACTTTGTAGTTCAGGCTGGCCCTGAGCTCATATGTAGCGCAGGCAACTCTTGAACTCAGCAATCCTCTGCCTCTGCCTCCTGAGTACTGGGATTACAGGTGTGAGCCATCACGCCCAGCATTCATTTTTGCTTTTATCTACTCTTTCCCAGTTACTCTAGCTGTAAGTTTGTTTTTTGTTTGTTTGTTTGTTTCTTTTGTCTGTTCTTTCAGTTACTATTTCACATTTTCTGCTCTGATCTTTTTGTCTTCTGGTATCTTTGGGCTTAGTTTATTCCTTATCTAATTCCTTTGGGTATAAAGTTACCTCGTTTGAGATCTTTTTTGACAAAGGCAATTATTGTTAAACATTTCCATCATGGAACTGACTTTGCTGTATCCTATAAGTTTTGGTATGTTGCGTCTCCATTTCTGTTTATCAGAAGATTTTTTAATCTTTTTTAAAATTTATTCTGTGATGTATTGTTTGTGGAGCATGTTGCTCCACAGATTTGTGTATTTTCCAGAATTTCTCCTGTATTTGTAGCTTTGTGCCATTGTGATTTAAAGATATTTTTGTTGTCTAACATGATCTATTCTGGAAAGTGTTCTGTGTGTGCTTGAGAAGAATCAGTATTCTTTTGCTATTGCCATGTTCTGTCTATGTTAAGTTTATGAGGTTTAGCACGTTCATGCTGGGGCCATAATTCGGGTCTTGCTGCCAGGTGGTTTTGAACCGATGGTACATGCATGACAGTCCCACTGGGCTTGTACTACCTGGTGGGACCGTCATGCATGTACCACTGGCAATTAAAGCTAGCAGGAACGTGTTAATGTGTCGTTTTAAGTCCAGTTTTTCTGTATTGTCTAAGTGATTTGTCCATTGCTGAAAGGGGGTAGTATTTGTGTTGAATGGATTGTTCTATTTATATCTGTTAGGTCTGTTTGGTGAATATGTAGTTCAAGTCCAGTGTTTCATTATGTTCTAAGTGATTTTTATCCATTGTTGAATGTAGGGTATTGTAGCCTCAGAAGGAACTCTCTTTCTTCTCTTTTCCTTCCTATATTCTAATTTAGTTTCATCAGTTCTTCTAAAAACCATTTTTGGTGTTGATGTTGTTATGGTTACTTAAGGATAATATTGTTCACATATGAAACATGTCATAAATGTTCATTGACTTCATTTCCTTTATGTAAAGCTTTTTTAAAAATTTTTGTTTATTTTCATCTCTTCTGTTTTTCATAGAAACATCTACATATTCCCAGCATATCTATATTTCCCCTTAGTACATTCTAACACATCAAATTATCTATAATTTGTACTGCTTATTATTTTTTTGAAGTGTTGGGGATGAATCCTAGGATTTGGAGTTTGTTAGGCAGGCTTTCTACATTGAGCTCCATCCTCAGGCTTAGGTACTTATTTGAAAAGACCATATACTGGTGTCCCTGTAGTTCAGGCTGGCCCTGAGCTCACTATGTAGTTCAGGCAAGCCTTGAACTCAACAATCCTCCTGTCTCTGCCTCCTGAGTGCTGGGATGACAGGCGTGAGCCACCACACCCCGCACTGTGGTATGTGGTATTGATTGCTGGTGGGCATGAGCCACCACGCCCAACATTGTATGTGGTTACCGGGGATCGAACTCAGGACCTTGCGCTTGCGAGGCAGGCACTGGAACCACTGAGCTAATCCTCTGGCCCCAACTTTTATATTGTATCTCACTGAACTCTAAATTCTGCTATTTGTCTTTCTAGGATTTCATCTTCATCCTTATTCTGGAAATTCCCTGTGCTTTCTCTTACATTGAATCTCCTGTTTCTAGGTCTGTATGATACTTTCCTCCTTTTTAAGTCTTTAAATTTTGTTTTCAGATATCTCCCAGTAGCTTACTGAAAAAGGGTGGTTACATTTTTACCCTTCCCTGTCTGAAAACACCTTGTTCTACTTTCTCATCTGATAGTTTGGTATAGATTCAAGATTGGAATCAGATTTCCAATTTGTATAATTCTAGTTTTTTCTCTTGATAAATTTATTCCAATTCATATCTGCAAATTTTTGTCTATGACCTGTTTTTCCTGTCTGAAAGTCTTAAATATCTATATGCTGACTTCACAAGCTTCATTGTTCTGGCTACTTCATGCTTTTCAATCTCATGTATATAATATTTAATGTTCTCTAGTGCTGGAATTTTTCTTCTATTACTACCATTTCTTACCAGCTTTCTTCATCTCTTATTGAATCTCTTGATTTTAGATGTTGTCTTTTTTTTTTTTTTTTGAGACAGGGTCTCTCTTTGTAGTTCAGGCTGGCCCTGAGCTCACTATGGAGCCCAGGCAAGCCTTGAACTCAGCAATCCTCCTATCTCTGCCTCCTGATTGCTGGGATGACAGGCATGAGCCACCACGCCCAGCACTGTGGTATGTGGGATTGATGGCTGGTGGGCGTGAGTCTCCACGTCCAGCATTGTATGTGGTCACCGGGGATTGAACTCAGGACCTTGCGCTTGCGAGGCAGGCGCCGGAACCACTGAGCTAACCCTCCGGCCCAGATGTTGTCTTTCTTAATACCTAATTTTCCTATGTTTTCTTTCCTATCTTTGTGACTTGTGAGCTTTTCAATTCTAAATTTTATTCTCATTTTTGTTTTATTTTAAATTTAAGTACAGTAAAATCAGCATTTTCTTACACAGTTTTATAATTTTTTCTGTATTAGGGATCAAACTGAAGACCTCAGTGCTTGCCAGGCAGGTGCTGTGCTGCGGAGCTCAATTCCCTAGTTTTACAATTTTTGACAAATGAATAATAGGTCCACTACTAGAGACAAGCTACAAAAAATTTGTTATCCCTTCTAACATTATTTCATCCATTCCTTTTTTTTTTTTTTTTTTAGTTTTTTTTGAGATAGGATCTTGCTTTGTAGTTCATGCTGGGTCTGAACTCACTGTGTAGTCCAAGCTAGCCTTGAACTGTTGGCAATCCTCCTGCCTCTGCCTCTTGAGTGCTGGGATTATAAACATGAGTGACCTCCATGCCCTGTGGTATGTGGTACTGGGGATCCAGCTCACGACCTTGCATTTGCCAGGCAGACTCTGGAACCCACTGAGCTAAATTCATGGCCCTCATTCACTCCTTTGTAGTTAACCTTCCCCTGGAATTGTTTTGATTACTACTGGTAACTGTTATATATTTTGCCTTTAATTTTGCTTTTTCCAATTATGTCATTATAAGTGTAATCATACAACATGCAGCCTTTTGAATTATTTTTTCACTTAGTATTCTGATGCTTTGAAATTTGTATGTTATACACGTATCACTATCTCATTTTGTATTGTTATGAAGTACTCTGTTGTATAAATATACCATAGTTTGCTCATTCACCTGTAGAAGTATGTTGAGATTGTTTCTAGTATTGAGGCGCCATAATTATGGATAAAGCTGCTATAAATATTCACATATAGGTTTGGGGGTAAAAGTTTTTTTTTTTTTTATTTTAGCCATTCTAAGTTGTGTGTGTTTGTCAGTACTGGGGATCCAACTCAGGTCCTTGTGCTTGCAAGGTAGGCAGGCGCAGTACCACTGAACTAAATCCCCAGCCCATCTAGTTGTATACTATTAAGGAGGTACAAGTGGTTGGGCTGGATTATACAACTCAGTGGTAGAGCATTTCACTAGTGTGCATGCAGCCCTGGGTTCAGTTCCACAGTACAACCACACACACACACACACACACACAAAAAAGTATGAAAAGATGCTCAATATCATTAGTCATTGGATCAAATCTTTATAGCAATATTCTTCCTAATAGAAACAAAGTGGAAGCAACCCAAATTTTTATTGATTTGATGAATAAATTGTGATTTAACTAATGTATACAGTGGACTCTGACACTGATATATAATACAGTGGTGTAGACTTTAAAAACCTTAGTGCTGGGTGAAAAAAGCCATTTACTCAGGACCACAGTATTGTTTAATAATATTTATTTGAAAAGTTCTAAATAGTTAGGTTTGTGGACTAGAAAGTAGATCAATGGTTTGCTGTGATTGGTGGGAGTAGGAGGATTGGAAGTAATTGGTTAGTAAGATACAGGGTTTCATTTTCATTTATTAGTATTCTAAAATTGTAGTGATGGATGCACAGTTCTGAATATACAAAAAATGATTAAATTGTATGCTCTAAGTGGGTGACTTACATGTTATGTGACATTTCTAAAAGTTTTTAATTCACCTAAGAGTGCAATTCACTTTTTAGTGAATGTACAGAATTGTGCGAACATAAGTATAGTAGTTTTAGATTTTTAGAATTCCAAAAGATTTTTATGCTTGTTTATAGTCAGTACCTATTCTGAGGTCAGGTAACTAATTGTTCATGTCCTTTCTATCTCTGTGGATTTCTTCTTTTGGCATGTTTCATGTTAAATGAATTTGGGGGATAATACACTTTTTTGCAATGGGTGTGTAATGATGTGTCATTGTGCTTCAAGTTTTCATTTTCTTTTTAATTCTTATCTTTATTGGTACATTATTTTGGGAGTGACAGGGTCTCGCTTTGTAGTTCAGCCTGGACCTGAGCTCACTGTATAGCCCAGGTAAGCCTCGAACTCAGCAAGTCTTCTGCCTCTGCCTCCCAAGTGCTGGGATTACAGGTGTGAGCCACCACGCCTGGCTTTATTGGTACATTTTATACACACATGATCATAGTTAATATAGGGAATTTGTACTACTATATGACACGATTTCTATTTTTTTCCAACCCCTTACCCTCTCCACAATCCCCACCCCCTAAATACATAAGCTTTATTTCCTTTTTTATTACCATCACATATTTTTACCCCTCATTGTTCACTCCTCCACCACGTTTCCCTTTGAATATTTTCTGTTTTAAAATATCCATCATACATTCTAGAACACATCATCTTCAGTTTCTCATATCAGAGAACAGATTTACACGTCTGTGGCCTATTTATTTCACTTATGAGTATGTCCTGAAGGTACATCCATTTGAGTATAAATGATTCAGACTATCATTCTTTAAGGCAGAGTAACACT
>PVIC010021221.1:18066-28881 GCA_004025085.1 Thryonomys swinderianus
TGGGCATTTGGGTTGTTTCCAAGACTGAGCTATCACAAACTGAGCTGCTATGAACATGGGTGCATACATGTCACTATGATATGATTCTTTTAATTCCTTTGTGTATATTCCTAGCAGGGCAATAGCAGGGTCAAATGGGACCTCTAATCCTAGTTTTTTTAGGAGTCTCCACACTACCATAGAGGTTATACCAGGCAGTCTGCATTCCCACCAACAGTGGAGAAGGGTTCCTTTTTCTCTCCAACCTCACCAGCATTTGTTTCTGGCTAATTTCGAGACAGCAGCCATTCTTTATGGAGTGAAAGATTAGTGTTGTTTTCATCTACATCTCTCGAATGACCAGCGATGTTGAGCATTTCTTCATGGGCTTCTTGGTAGCTTTTACTTCTTCCTCTGAAAAGTGTCTGTTCATTTCAGCTGCCCATTGTTGAACTGGGTCTTTAAATTTGGGGGGACTGATTTTTTAAGCTCTTTATGTATTCTAGATAGTAGGCCTTTGTCTGAGAGACAGCTGGTGAAAATTCTTTCCCAGTTTGTTAGTTTTGTCTTTCGCTCTGCTGGTGTTTTTCTTTGCTGTGCCAAAGCTTTTTAATAAGATGAGATCCCATTTGTTGATTTCTTCTAGATCTAGTGCTATAGAGGTTTTGTTCATAAAGTTTCCCTAAGCCATTGTCTCCTAGAGTTTTACCTAACCTGTTTTTTGCAGCAGGTTTAGTGTTTCTGTTTTAGTCTCTAATGCACTTCGATTTTAGTTTTGTACATGGTGACAAATAGCGCGGCTATAGTCTTTGGCAGGTTAAAGCCTAGTTTTTCCAGCATCATTTGTTAAAGAGGTTATCTTTCCTCCACAGAGGATATTTGGCTCCTTTGTCAAAGATGAGGTGGCTTAGTGTATCTAGATTTGTTTCTGGATCTTCTAATCTATTTTACTGGTTGTGGGGTCTGTTACTTTGCCAGTACCATGCAGTTTTTCATCACAGTGGCTTTATAATAAAGTTTCAAGTTGGGAATCGTAATTACCACCTCCCCACACACTGTGTCTTTGTTGCTTAGAATTGGTTTTGCTATTCTAGGCGTTTTGTGATTTCAGATGTATTTTTGGATAATTTTCTCTAGATTTGTGAAATATGCTGTTGGGGTTTCAGTCAGGATTGCATTGCATCTGTATAGTAGTTGTGGGAGTATAGCCATTTAGATGATGTTGGTTCTTCCTATCCAGGAACAAGGGATGTCTTTCCATTTTCTAATAATTTCTTCTGTCTCCTTTTTTCAGAGTCCTGTAGTTTTCAAAGTAGAGGTCTTTCACCTCCTTTGTTAGGTTGATATCTGGATACTTCATTTTATTGGATGCTATTGTGAAAGTGATTGACTCCCCAATTTCTCAGTGAGTCTGTTGTGTATACAAAGGCTATTGATTTTTGAGTATAGACCTTGTATCCATCAACACTACTAAATTTGGTGATTAAATCTAGCAATCTTTTTCTAGGGACTGGGAGAGGCTAGGTTTGTTACCTCTCTGACATCGTCCCAGAATTGAATTTGCATGTTCTTCATGGCTAATGATTAGTGCCTTTAATGTACTTATTAGCCATTGCTCTATTTTGCTTTTTTTTTTTTTTTTTTTTGAGACAGGGTCTCACTTTGCAGTTCAGGCTGGCCCTAAGCTCACTATGTATAGCCCAGGCAAGCCTCGAACTCAGCAATCCTCCTGTCTGTGACTCCAGAGTGCTGGGATTACAGGCCTGAACCACCAGGCCCACGCCCAGCACTGTGGTATGTGATATTGATTGATGGTGGGTGTGAGTCACTATGCCCACTATGTGGTTACTGGGGATCAAACTCATGACTTTGCTCTTGCGAGGCAGGCGCCAGAACCACTGAGCTAAATCTCCAGCTCGCCTTGCAGCTTTTCTTTTGTGCCTTCACCCTACCTAGAAGCCAGACTGCCTAAGGCTACACAAAAAGAGATTTTATTTTAGATTTAGAGTTTTCAAAATTGTGAAATAGGTACATTTTACATACACATCATCATCATACTCAACATTAAGAATTTGTACCAGTATTTGACATGACTTAATTCTCATTTTTTTCCCATTCCCCTACCCCTACAAATCTTATGTGTATAAGGGGTGGGGAGAGAGAGGGTGGGTAGATTTAGATTTGTGATGTTTTGAGTTATCATACAAAGTGTGAGATACAGATCTAGGGCGCTTTTTGCATATGAATTACTGATTGTTCCAGCATCATTTAGTGAAAGTTACCTGTCATTGAATTGCTTTTGAACCTTTGAAAAAAAACAATTGATCATATTTGTATGGTTCTACCTCTGTGCGCTTCCTTGTGTTACTTTTTTCCTCTTGTCTTCCTGTTCCTTATTTTTCTAATCTTTGTTTCCAGTTTTCTGAATTAACTTTCTGGTCCTCTTCCTCTCCTGAATTTCCCTTCATTTATACGCTTTTTAAAAATGAAATGTCTAAAATTTTATTACGTTAAGTTTTATATACCTTAGTTTTAGTTTTAAAAGCAATAGATATAAATAATTTGTATTTTCTTGTCAGTTATGCTAAAAAGTGAATTAAGTTTTTAATTATAACTGTTATTTTCTCTCTGAATTAAGGGGCTTAAAGATGATTCCTTTTTCCAAACAGTATGTTCGTAACTTTGCAAAAGGCATTACTTTCCCTGTAGTATTTCTTTTTTATTTTAATTTTTATTAGTACAGGTGTACAGTACATAATTAGATTCATCATGGGGAGTTGGTACGTATGCATAGCACATCTTAATTCTTTTTTGTTTGTTTGTTTTTGAGACAGGGTCTCGCTTTGTAGTTCAGGCTGGCCCTGAGCTCACTATGTAGTCCAGGCAAGCCTGGAACTCAGCAATCCTCCTGTCTCTACCTCCCGAGTGCTGGGATTACAGGCGTGAGCCACCACACCTGGTATTGTGGTATGTGGTATTGATTGCTGGTTCCCGTGAGTCACCATGCTCAGCATTGTATGTGGTTACCGCTGGAACCACTGAGCTAAATCTCCACACATCTTAATTCTTTAATGTCCTTAAAAGAGAAAGGAATTTTAAATCAGCATGCTGAGGAAGTCAAGATTTCATTTCTTTCTTTTTTTTGCTTTTTGAGACAGGGTCTCGCTTTTGTAGTTCAGGCTGGCCCTGAGCTCACTATGGTGCCCAGGCAAGCCGCTGCCGCAAACTCAGCAATCCTCCTGTCTCTGCCTCCCGAGTGCTGGGATTACAGGTGTGAGCCACCACGTCCGGCATTGTGGTACGCGGTGTTGATTGTTGGTGGGCGTGTCTCCACGCCCAGCATTATATGTGGTTACCGGGGATTGAACTCAGGACCTTGTGCTTGCGAGGCAGGCACCGGAACCACTGAGCTAACCCTCCGGCTCAAGATTTCATTTCTTTATTTATCATACTAACTTATTATTCTTAAATTATAAGTGATTGTTGATGTTTCTCCTACAAATATGTTGTTTATATTCTTCAAAAAAGTAAAACAGGAATTTGGAATTACATAAAAATAAAACACTTGATGGTAGAATCAAATAATGCAATTGAATGATCCTGTTATTGACCCTTACTTAATGTTTTACTTTTCTCAGAATCCAAAACATTTTTTCTGAATAAGTATCCTAATACAATGAAATATGTCTTTTATGTTCACCTCTCAGGCTATGCCAAAATATTTTAAATATATACTACTAGAAAATCGGCTTCAATTTAAATTGTTTCCATTTTTAAACGCTTTTACATATTTTATGTTTGTTATAATTTTTATGAGGTTTCTTAGCACAGCTAATTTAGTTTATATGATCCTAGCAGAGTTTTTATCAAGAATGAATTACAAGATTATTTCAACCCCCATAACCAAAATATTCAGATAATTTCCTTGGCACTTTAACTATGACCTCTGCTCCTACAGATGAAGGGAGGTTCCTCCCTCTTTGATTTTAAAAACATATTCATAGTGCAAATAGTGAATTTATTGGTAGATAAATTCAGATTTCTCTCTCACATTTTTCTCAAACTATGAAGGGAGCAGGGAATTTGGCCAGAGACTGCTGGAAAATACAGACAGATCCTAAAGTATTGCGTACCAACCTTCATCCTGTACAGCTGAGTCTTATAGTCCCTTTTGCAGCCTCGTGCAGCACCTGACCTGAGTTAAGCTACAAACTCGGTTTCTTTCTGGTCCCAAAGGTCAGCTGCTTATGTATACTTACTTTTCTCTACCTTGGGCTGATTGCGTTAATCTCACCCTTCCAACCTTACTTTCTCCCGCCAGAATTTCTTTCTGGAGTTCTCCATTCCTAGGAGCATTGGATCTTCCTTTTCTTTTCACAGGATCCTGACTAGCGCTGGACAAACTCCACCCCTTGCTCCTGCTTTTGGGAAGTGCCAAGATTCTGCGTGCTGACTTCAGCTGCCTTCTGCTTAAACTTTGAGTGTTTTCCGAGACCTGCAAACGCAAGCCCTTCTCCCTGCCCCCCACTCCACCCTGCGCCAGGCTGCTGCTTTCCACAATTCTGTTCCTTTTCTCCTACCTCTACTCTGTGCACAATGTATAAAGGCCGGAAGTCTTTGAGTGAGGCTGCAATGGATGAATATTTAAACAGTTTAGGGCTTTTTCGAAAGCTGACTGCCAAGGATGCCTCTTGCCTCTTTCGGGCTGTTTCAGAGCAGGTAATAGGAAAAAATGTATTACCTATAGTAAGTTTTCAGCATTTGAGATACGCCATTGTCCTGCAGTGCTTTTTCTATTTCTTAGTGAAAATATCTAGATCTGTTTGAAAAGTGACTATCTGCTCCTTATTAGTCCAGACAGTTACAAAAGGGTGTTTGTTGTGCCTTTGCTGTTTAGTATAAGTAAGTTGCTGTACTTTTGTTATCTTTTCTGTTTTTCAAAGGTCAATTTGTAGAATAAAAGGGAATAAGATGATGGGGTTGAAGAGAACATTGAAATGTATCTTGATCCTATATCCCCAGCTTCTTTCAAGTTTTATACCTAGGAAAAATTTAAACCCTGCACCCTTAAGGGGTAGGAAGGAGGAAAGGAATTACAGGTTTATGGTACCTCCTTGCGAGTCATTAAAGATTAAAGGTTTTTTTTTTTGTAGGATGGCTCAGTTTCCCTGTTTCCTATGTATGTTCTGAATAAGGGAAGTTTAAGTGGTTATTTTGTAGTCTTAGAAGCTTCTGTTTCAAATGACTTGACAGTGAACTGGTCTTTCTTTTTTAGTTATTTTGCAGCCAGGTCCATCATTTGCACCTTAGGAAGTCTTGCGTCTGCTATATGAGGAAAAATCGACACATGTTTGAGTCTGTAAGTAGAATTCATACCTGGGAGAGAATTATTGGTAATATTTCAGGTGGGAAATATTTTGAGTACCTACATTATATCAGTTTCTTCTCTCATTAGCAAATATTTAATTTCCACTTGGCTTCTCAGTTATCTTCTAGACCTCCTCCCCAAGTTAGGTTGTTTTGTTCTCTAATTACGAGTTGATGAAAAAAACAACCTCCCACTCTGCCCCCCCAAAAAACCCCAATCCTATAAAGTTGCATTTTCATTGCCATGTTATACATGTTTTCTTGGGCAATTAATTCATGAAACATTTTGTTCTGTTAATATTTTTAAATGTACATTTTAATGTGTGCACAAACTTCAGCCAATTTAGGAGTCTATAAAAATTGCAACAAAGAAAATTAGTCATGGGGCCGGAGGGTTAGCTCAGTGGTTCTGGTGCCTGCCTTGCAAGCTCAAGGTCCTGAGTTCAATCCCTGGTAACCACATACAATGCTGGGCATGGAGACTCACGCCCACCAGCAATCAATACCACATACCACAGTGCAGGGTGTGGTGGCTCACGCCTGTCATCCCAGCACTCGGGAGGCAGAGACAGGAGGATTGCCGAGTTCGAGGCTTGCCTGGACTACATAGTGAGCCTCAGAGCCAGCCTGAACTACAAAAGCGAGACCCTGTCTCAAAAAGAAAAAAAAAAAAACAATTAGTCATAACATTTACCTTTTATGACAGATACTGAATCTGTGCTCCTAATTTGACTTTCAGGTAAAACAAGTTTTAGAGGGTATCTGTACATTGGATTGTTTGAAATTTTGTTAAGTAAACTAGAGGTTCTATCACAATCTGATTGAAGTGTGTTTTTTTCCCATAGCTTTTAAGTTTTTTACATTTCTACTCTTTTTGATACTGTTTATTTACTTCTATGTATTATGAGTGCTGAGGTATCTGCTGTTCAAGGTTACTCTCTCAGCAGGTTCAGTGAATTTTTAAATATTATGAAAGCTTTTAGATTTTAAAGCCTGTTTCCTTGAGTTTGATTATAATCTTAATCTTCACACCTGGGGAAAGGATTGTTTGGCATTGAAATACAAGACTACAGTGTAGTCTCTCAGGTTTTTGTTTCTGTTTCTTGAGACAGGGTTTTAGTATGTAGTTCAGGCTGGCCTTGATTGAATTAACTGTAACTAATCCACGCTGTCCTCCAACTCACAGTGTTCCTCCTGCCTCAGTCTTCAGAGTGGTAGGATTACAGGCCTAGCCCTCAAGTATTTTTGTGCACATATATCACCTGGGTATCTCTTTAAAATACCAATTTTGATTCATTGGGTCTGAATTGAGGTGTGAGAATTCTGCATTTTTGACAGACTCCCAAGGGAACCTTGCATTTGGTTTCTGGGCCACATTTTGCTTAAGAAAGGTGTGTGTCAAGTGTTAAAATTAAATGAGTGAATCTAATTACACGAATTATAAAAACCAGACATCTCTAGAAAAAAAAAGTTTATACTATATAACTGCCTCTATAAAACACTAGAAAAATTACCAATACATGGGAACAGAAAGATCAGTGGCCCTATGTCAATTATGCAGGGGCATAAAATGGAGGTGATGAGTTATTTCAGTTGTGATGATGGCTTCACATGAGAATAGAAAACCAAAATTTATGATTGCACTATTTAAATTGTGCAGTTGTTTGTATCTCAAAACTTTGCTTTTTTTGGTACTGCAGTTCGAACTCAGGACCTTGCAGTTAGTTGTGAGGCAGGCACAATGCCACTGAGCTAAATCCCCAGCCCTACCTCAAAACTTTAAGGCATAAAGAGAGGAAAAATAAAAAACTTGGGGTATATATTTATGGAACTAGAAATCTATTCTTTAAAGGTTTTTTGAGTTTTTTTGTTGTTTGCTCATTTGTGGTACTGGAGATTGAACCCAGGGCATTCTTATCTTGGGAGTTACATCCCAAGAATGTTCTTGTTTTGTTTTGTTTTGTTTTGTTTTTTAAATTTGAGACATTAAGTTCCTAAATTGCCTCTGCTGTTTTTAAAGTTGAGATCTTCCAGTCTCAGCCTCCTGGAATGCTGGGATTACAGGGATTAGCCACCATCCCTGGTCAATTTAAATTTTTTGAGGTGTGTTTTATATACAGTAAGATTTAGCATTTTAAAGTTAGCATTTTTCATTTTTCCAGTGAAAACAACAGCCATTATCATCAAGCTATGGAATGCTTCTATTTACCCAAAAAAGTTCCCTTATGGCCTAGGCTTTTTTAGAAATTGCTTTTAAAGTTTCTCAGTCTAACTTTTTAAATATGTCTCCCAAAATCTGTGTAGTTATTGGCATTGATTTATGAAAATTGTTAGATTAAGTTAGTATTTCAAAAGAAACAGGCATATCAGTTGATGAAATGTACTCATGTATGGTTAAGCCAGGACCTAAGATAACTTTTGTACTCTAGCTTTTCTTCACTTAGAGATTTTGTGATTGTGCACATTTTCTTGAGGTGATCTGTACACTAGTAATTTCATACTGTAATTATTGGGCTGAATAAAAAACTTACTGAAGCAGAATATTGGGAACTATAATCTGATTTCCTTAATGGTATTTTTTTGGTTAACTCATATTTGCTTTATCTTTCAAGTATGTGGAAGGATCTTATGATAAATACCTGGAACGATTGGGAGATCCCAAGGTAAGATCAAATACAGGAATATAATTTTTCAGTTATTCAGGATAGTCACCAAAAAATTAATCTACATCCCTATAGCCAGACTCAAAATATTTTCTTAAATGGCCAGATCTGTTGCATCAAATAGTTAGTGAGGAAATTTAGAGGCTAGCAATGTACTTATTTTGTGTTGAATATTGAGAATTAAGTGTTAAGAATCACTCATAAACAACAGAGAGTACAGGGTAAACAAGACAGTGTTGGGAAATATTAAAGCCTTTTCACTTAAATGAAGGAGGAGGGTGAAAATGTTACTGAGGTCATTTAAAAATCAGACAACTTTTATTTTGTATTTATCTTTTTGTGTGGGAGTAAAGCATACTTTAGGAATAATTTTTATGTGATAAAATTCCCTTGTTCTGGATTTAAAATGTATTTACTAAATAACCTACTATCTTTGTATTTTTTTAACCTTTGTATTCTTATATCAGGTCTACTTTTATTGTGGATTTTAAATCTCTTATATTGAATGTCATTGTTAATAAATGGCAAAGGCTTTAAGTCCATTTTTTTTCGTGATGAGCTTATGTTGAATAACTGTCACAGTATTCCTATCCTTAAAACAGTGTATTATACAAGTGCTTTTCCTGATACAGTGCCAAACAACCAAATATACTGTTAAACTTGCCAAAAAACTTTTTCCCAGGTGCCAGGCGTGGTGGCTCACACCTGTAATCCCAGCACTCGGGAGGCAGAGGCAGGAGGATTGCTGAGTTCGAGGCTTGCCTGGGCTACATAGTGAGCTCAGGGCCAGCCTGAACTACAAAGCGAGACCCTGTCTCAAAAAAAAAAAAAACTTTTTCCCAGATATGAAATATTTTAAAAATTCTGTACTGTTTATGCTTAGGAAACTGCTGGCCAGCTGGAGATGAAAGCTCTTTCTCTAATTTATAAGTAAGTTGTGTTCCCTTTTCTTTGAGGGGGGGATGGAAGAGAGAGAATGTGTGTGTGTTAAAGTTTTTGTTGAGGTTTTTTTTGGATTGGGGAAGTTTGAGATGTGATATATTGATAATGTAAAGAAGGCAAGTTTAGTGTAGTTTTTGAGTGGAGAAACTTGACAGAGTTGCTTTCCTTACCCTTAGCATTTGTGTCTGTATGAACAAATAAGAGATTAGGAACTACTGGTGTTTTCTATAGGAAATCAGAATGTTCATCTCAGAAGAATTCTTGGGTATTCTTGCCTTTTTTTCATGCATTCTCTGTTGAGCAGAATTGCTTTTAGTAGGTTAAAAATTGCCTTAGGAAGCAATAAAATCTTAGATAATGTATTTTATTGATTTTTTTTGTTTTTGTTTTTGGTCTCCCAAAGGGCCACATACATGAACAGATACATAAGGCCTCTATGATATTAAATTTCTGTGTAAGAAAAATCTTAAAAAGCTTCTTAGGGGACTGATAACAGAAAAAGTTAAGCACCATTTTATAGCTTTGAAAGTCTGTTTTGGTGTCTGAAACTGTGAAAATGGCATATAAAAAGCTGTGAAGTTTTGAAAAATAACTACATAGCATAGGCTAGAGGCTAGTGCAGAATCTTAATTTGAAGAGTCCAATCTATGTAAGATTCCTCTGCAGTTCATAATGTGGTGAGATGGCGTACACCTTGATAGAATCAGAACCCTCTCGTTGTTTTGCAGTCTTTTCAGTTGTCAAGATGTAAGAAGTATAGCCAAGTATCAGACAGGCAGCTAATCAATTGTCTATTTTTAAATCAGAAGTCGATTTTTAAATTGACCTTTGTCCTGTTTTGCCCCTTGACCTATGAATGTTAAAAATTTTTAAGTATTTAAAAAGAATGTTTCATAGCATATGTAAATTCTATGAAGTTCATTGTCTGTAAATAGAGCTTTGTTGGAACACAGCCATGCTTATTCATATGCATGTAGTCTGGCTGCTTTCACACCACAAAAATGAAGTTGAATAAACCATATGGTATGCAGAGACTGAAATTTGTATCATCTGGGCTTTTATCTTTCCCAAAATTGCTAAGGCCTGCTTTTTAAGTAAAGGAGGCCTCCACCAAACTTATAAAATAATTGATAAATTATCTTCTTTACTCTTACCTTCAAATAAGATGCATTTGGAGGGCTGGAGATTTAGCCCAGTGGTTCTGGTGCCTGCCTATCAAGTGTAAGATACCTGATTCAGTCCCTGGTAACCACATACAACAATACTGGGTGTGGTAGCTCACATTCACAGGCAATCAGTACCACATACATCAAATGGTGGGCTTGGTGGCTCAAGCCTGGGATCCCAGCACTGGGGAGGCAGAGACAGGAGGATTGCTGAGTTTGAGGCTTGCCTGGGCTACATAGTGAGCTCAGGGCCAGCCTGAACTACAAAGCAAGACCAGGTCTCAAAAAAAAAAAAAAAGGCCGGAAATTTAGCTCAGTGGTTCCAGCACCTGCCTCGCAAGCCCAGGGTCCTGAGTTGGATCCTGGTAACCACATACAATGCTGGGCGTGGTGTCTCACGCCCACCAGCAATCAATACCACATACCACAGTGCGGGGCGTGGTGGCTCACGCCTGTAATCCCAGCACTCAGGAGGCAGAGACAGGAGGATTGCTGAGTTCGAGGCTTGCCTGGGCTACATAGTGAGCTCAGGGCCATCCTGAACTACAGAGTGAGACCCTGTCTGAAAAAAAAAAAAAAGATGCATTTGGAAAAACTAATAAAACCTCAGTTTAACTTGAGTTAACATCATATAGCCTCTGTGTTATTTTAAAAACAGATAGCAAGCTGAATATGTGATTTTTTTTTTTTTTTTTTTT
>PVIC010021222.1:0-28783 GCA_004025085.1 Thryonomys swinderianus
TGACTTTCTGTTGGGTGCATGTTAACTTTACATTCATTTTGTTCCCAGAGAAACTACATTCAGAAAAGAAATAGATGTTCTCGAGCCACATACTCAAGTTCAGAACAGTAAACTTGTGTTTTCTGATCACAAAGCAGCCTGTTTTATCCTTACAAGGCAATCAGAAGCAAAACTCACTTAAAAGAGTTCGTTCTACCTCCACAGAGCTTCACCAAGACTTCTTTGGCTACTGTCTCAACAGGGGCCCCTCTCTGAAAAAGGCACGGTGGGCCTTTATTTCTCATTTCCCAGACAAGCCAGCAGGCATCCAGAGAGATAAAACCTCAGAATGAAATACTCTAGAGTTGAGCGGGTTGCTAGAGATCATGGAGAAGCCAATCCCCCTCCTTCTCAGAGGAAGCCGAGAGAGAGAGAGTAATTTGTTTCTAGTCTACATGCGTTTATTACACACAAATTATTTATGTATTAACCTCAGTGCTGGTGCCAGAATGGTAAACTACAAAAGATTCTGTTCTACTTCTCATAGATGTTATGTTCAAACTAGAAAAGCAGACGTAAACCTTTGATTATCATCCCAAATAATTATCTAATTGAAATATTAATAAATGGAATAAGTCAAATATATAAAACAATAAGAACTTTTGAAATTTGTGATGGGATGGGCAGAATGATCCCATGTAATGGATCTAGGCAGAGTTCTGTTAGGGCTAAGAGGTAAATTTTGCCCCAAAGGATAAGAGAGACCCTAAAATGGGAAAGTACAAATTGTGTGTAAGCAGTAGCCAAGGGCCAGTGTGGTTGGAGGACCCGGGATGAGAGGACAGTGAAATAAGATGGGATGAAGGTGAGACCCAAGTGTCTTGGGGGAATGTTGTGTCTTCTAGGAGTGAAGGAAACAATCAGTGATTTTGAGTCATTGAGAAACGCTCTGATCTGTGATTTAATCATTGTAGGAAACATGCTGCTAAGAGTGAAGCACAGGAGCAGAGTGCCAAGTTCGTAAGTGGCTGTCTTTGACTTGTACGGTTACAGTGAGAGGAGTGAAGGATGGGCACACTGGCACCGGGCCTCGTTCGCTGTCTGTGTGAGATCTGATGAGCACTGATTTGTGATCACACAGGTAGAGAGAACAAAGGTGGTTAAAAGGGCTCCCAAACTTCCGGCATGCAGGCGTTAGGAGAGCAGCAGAGGCCTGAAGCCCTACAGGGCAGGAAGCAGAAGAGGCGAAGGCATAGGGCAAAGCTCTAAAGTCACTAACTGGTCCTCAGCTTTCATTGACGGGGCGTCTATGTGGGCTTGAGAAACCAGCTCGGCACCAGCTGCATGTGGATGGTACCTAAAAGCACAGGAATGGTCAGATTGGCCACAAAGGAAACAACCGTGAGAACAAAATACAGTGCAACAAAGTAGAGCAATCAGAGTAGAAAAAGAAGATCTAGTGACAGGGACTTCAACTTCTTAGGTAGACAGGGAATAGCTGGCAGCAGAAACTAAAAACAACTGAACAGCCAATATTTTCTAATTGGTGCAAGGGTCAAGTAAACAGAATGCTTCAGAGTGTGCCTTAGAGTGTGCCTTAGTGACAATGTGAAGATAGCTGGTAAATCTGGGGTTGAGTAATAGGCAGAAATTTGCTGAGAGTACAATGAAGATGGAATAACGTGGCGAGGAATATAATCAGGTGTTCGTATGTAAAGAAGAGCAGAGAATTTTATCAATAGCTAGAGGGAATACCACATCGATTAACTGAGAGACAGACACATAGATGGGGGGACAAGGGAGAACAGATCAAGTGGCAGATGAAGATGGTGGGAGAGTAGGGGAGTTCAGAACACAGACAGGGGAATAGTCACTGGTTAAATGGTTCCTACAGAGCTGAAGGGAAAAACATCAAGAACCAGAGCAAATATAGACAGATTGCCTGCATCTGCAAGTTAGATGAAGTCTGGCCTCAAGGTTACTTGTGATTCAAAATCCAGGGTGTATGAAGAGTGAAGAAATCTGTAGGGAACTGAAGAGAACTGGGGTGGATTTATGACTCCTCCAGTCTCTGTGGTTGGCTGGTCTGTGCTCTGTATTTGCAAGGAGCTTTGGGCCAGACCCCCAAAGGCTTGAGACCTGGGTCAGAGCACATCTGGGGCACCTAGGTCAGAGCAGGGTAGCATCAAATCAGTGCAGCTTGGTGGGTATATACTGTGGGCCACAGAAGCAAGGCGCATGGGTGATCAAGTGATTAATCTCTTGTCTCCATTACTCTAAATGAGCTAAACAAATCCCTTGCTGGGCCTGTCACGCTGATGTTCTGCATGCAAATTGTTCCTAATGAGCTGGGGCACAGGGTTGGTCCCCTGGTTGGTAAATCCATTCCTTTTAAGGCACTCTGTCTTGGTCACGTATTTCTGCAACACAATCTACTGGTAGGGGAGCTGTGAAAGGAAATGTTGGCCATTTAGAACTGCTTTAGGCCTGTGCTGTCACTCATGGGCAGTATAGTGCAGGGGACTCAGGGTTAGAGAGCTGAGTTATGTCTTGAGTGAGGATTTTCATTCCTCTCGGTCTCTACTTTTTCTGTGTTCAAAATTATAGGTCTGGGTTATAGTGGCATTCCAAAAGTGCTCATTGACATACTTGTCATTTTGTAATACAAATTTAGAAAAGTCCCATGATTAAATATTACAGGAAAATGGGAGAACGAAAAGTTCTAACAACTTTTGCTCTGTTTTCTGTTTTGTTTTGTTTTTACCATAGAATGTCTCAAAGCTGTTACTATGTAAAAAACAAAAAACAAAAAACAAAAAAACACTGTGAGCATTTAACCAAAAAAGTATGTTTCAATAGAGACCTTGCTGGCAAAATCTTCTCTGATCATCTTTGGGATTAGATGATGCTGCAAATCTGATTCTTTTTTTTAATTAACTTTATTGGTACATTTTAGGCATATATTGTGATTACATTCATCATTGAGAATTTGTGACTGTATATAATATATCTTAGTTCCTGTTTTTTACCGTCCATCTACACTTCCTCCCTATTTACAAGAGCTTCGCTCCCATCTTTTTCCTTCTTTTCTCATATTTTCCTTTCCCTTTGTTCCTCCTCCCCTATTTACCCTCCTTTTTGAACTTTTGCTTCCTATTTGACATTATCTATTGTGCATTTTGGCCCTGGTTCAGTTTTATTTTCTCATACCAGAGAGACATCTGGTATAACACATGTGTGTTATATATTTTGCTTGTGTATGGTCTCAATATGTATTCATTTAGCCATAAATATTTCTAATCTATTGTACTTTATGGCTGAATAGTACTCTATTTTTAAAAAAATCACAACCTTTCTAGTTGATGGGCATTTGAGTTTTTTCCAAGATTTAGTTATTATAAATTGTGTCACTATAAACATGGATATGTATATATCACTCTGGTATGATACTTTTAATGTGTGTAGGGGGGGAGATACCTAACAGGGGAATACCTGGGTGGAATGGAACATCTAATCCTAAATATTTTTTTAAGGAATCTCTATACTGGAAAAGACTATGTATAAAAGCTCACGTATACGGGAACTAGCACAAAGAATCAACAACTGAGATCTCATTGTATTAAAAAGCTTCTGTACAGCAAGAGAAACCATCAATAAGATGGGAAAAAATTTAGTAGTTATTCCTTACAGAAATGTCTACTATCCAGAATATATAAAGAAGTTTTAAAAATCAGATCCACCCTTGAATTTAAAGACTCCAAAAATGGGCATCTGAAATGAATAGACATTTCTCAGATGAAGAAGTGAAGGCAGCAAAGAAATATATGAAAAAAAATGTTCAACATTGCTGGTCATTCAAGAGAAGCAGATGAAAACAACATTGAGATTCCACCTCACTCCAGAAAGAATGGCTGCTATTAAGAAGTAAACCAGTAACATATGCTGGTGAGGCTGCAGAGAGAAAGGAGTTCTTCTCCACTGTTGTAGGAATGTAGACTGGTGCAACTTCTGTGGAAGTCAGTGTGAAAATTTTCTTCTTAACTGCGTGTAATTGAGAGGGATTGGGGCAAAGAGATAAAGAGAAGTAACTGCCTACATAGCTAAAAAGTGTCAAATTACCTGATTTCAGGACATTTCTTGGGCATGTGATCTGCTGTTTGCCATGCTTTCTTTATCTCTCTCTTTTTTTTAGTTTTGCTTTTACTTCTGGATAAGAAAGAAAATTAGAAAAGAAAGGAGAGTCAGACCACCACACCTGATTTTATCGTATTTGTTGGATTGTATTGTGTTTGCTTTCAGTCTCAGCAGCAGATCTTATTGAAATCTACTGATCCTTCACATAAAAGACTCTAGTGAGTAAAGGACAGGAGCAGCATTTGAACCCAAGCAGAGTTTGCAGCAGAGCATGGAACCAACTCAGTTCAGTCCCAACTCTGGAGGCAGACAGATCCCCTCCAGTAGATGGCAGCAGACTCAGAATTGGTTAGTTAGAATAGCACATAAGTGAGGGGGCAAGTGCCAGAGGAGCCCGCCAAATGACACCTTATGTTGCTGGCGGCATCAGGAAGCTTCTCAAAAGAAGCTCTCTTGTGAGATATTTGTCCAAGGAGGAGGAAAGAAAGGATACATATTCCTGGCAGAGGTTAATAATGTGTGCAAGGGCTTACTGGCTTCACATACGGCTAGAGAGAAAAAGTGTGTGCATATAGCTGAGGAGAGAAGGAGAGAGGGAGACAGGCAGACAGACAGAGAGACAGGAATAAGCCTGGAACATTGGCTGGAGCCAACTTCACTCACCAGCAGTAATGAAGAAAGCGCATCAATTATTCAAATTTTTTCCAATACAAATCTCCATGACAAAGGATGCCTGTTTTATTCTAGCAAAATCGTCTTGCAGAAAGCTTCTGGGAATCATCGGTGTGCAAATAGCAGTAACATAGGGCCACTAGGCAAAGAGAAGACATCAGTGGGGACCAGTCTCAAGCTGAAATGGAATTCAGCTCAGCTGGGGCAAAAGGAGAAGAGAACACGAGAACAAAATACGGTACCTCATGAGCTTCCAGTGTGGCCTTCAGCCCTATTGACTGTTGCTCCTAGCTTGTCCTGTGGGGCCTGAAAGAAGTTCACTGTCAGCACCAGTTGAATTCAGGATTGCTGGGCAAGATTACAGAGCAAGTCATCCTCAGCTCATGGCAGATGTCATATGAACAGGCCTCCAATAATAGGGGAACCTGGCGAAGCATGGACAGGACTAAGGACTGAAGCAATCTTACCCAGGCCTCCAAAGCTCGGCCATAGATTCGGCCCATTTGTTGCCTCCACTTCTTACCTTTACCTTCCTTCCCCTTTGCATTGCAAGCTTTGCAAGGGCTTTTTAGTGACTGCTTATGTCTCTACCTCAGCCCTCTTAGCCACTTTCACCTGAAACATTTATAGCTACACATTCATCTCACTCTTCTGATGTGCATGTCTTGGCTACAGAGCCAGATGCCCTGACAGGCCCTTTCTGATACTCCCAATCTAAAATAGAAATGAATAGACACTTCAGAGAGGAAAAAACACGAATGGCCCAAAATTATATGAATAGATTGTCAACATTTCTGGCAGTGAGAGAAATGTAAATTAAAACAACATTGTGATTCCATCTTGCCCTAGATAGAATGGCCATCATCAAGATACCAAATAACAACAAATGCTGGTCATACTGAAGGGGGAAAGGAACCCTTCTATATATTTGGTAGTAAAGTAAATTAATACAACAACTAAGGAAACCATTATAGAGATCCTCAAAAAACTAAAACTAAAATTCCCACTCAACCTACTATTCCCCCTGTTGATATCTTCCCCCAGAAGTTAAAGACATCATACTAGTGTGATGCATGCATACCCATGTTTATAGCAGTACCATTCATAATAGCTGAATCTTGGAAGAAAACCATATGTCCATCAACGAATTAATGGATAAAGAAAATGTAATATTTATACACAATGGAGTATCATTCTACCATAAAGAAAGATAAACTTTTGCCATTGTAGGAAAATAGGTACACTCTGAGGCCATACATTAAGTGAAATAAATCAGACACACAAGTTTAAATATCACATGATTTCTCTTATTTGAGAAATGCAAATTATAAGAGTATAGTAGAAGACAGATATAGGGAATAGAGAGATAAATCTTTCTCAAGTAGGAAGATCAGGAGATGGAGGGAATAGAGTGAGAAGAAAAGGAACAAAGGTGAAAAGAATTCAAATGTTTTATGTGGGAATGCCAGCCTCACACAGGAAATGTAAACAATATTTTATTACAGATATGTACTAAGGAAGAAGAAATTAAATAACATCTCTGATGTTTTCTCATTGTCTTCATAGTTCTTCCCATTGCATATTACAGCGTGATTTCCTCTGACTTCTGCTTACTTGCACCCATATGGTTCCCTCTCCGTGAAGGTGTGGTCTACCCTTGGCACCACTGGATCCCTCAGGCGAAGAGCAAATGATGCTCATGAGAAAAATGCAATGGTTACATTAAAGTGGCACAAACTGGTTTACAAAGTGGAACATGGAATAAAGGAGCATAAAAAAAATCCAGTTCCTGGAACTGGGCTCAACATCTCAACATGACATTGAAATTAAACCAGTGGCTGGAGGCTCTTAATGTTTTTGTTTTTTGGTGTTTTTTCGAGACAGGGTCTCGCGTTGTAGTTCAGGCTGGCCCTGAGCTCACTATGTAGCTTAGGCAAACCTTGAACTCAGCAGTCCTTGACACGTTTTTCAGTGAGCTCAGTGTAGGGCCAACCCCTGAAGTGGACCCTGTTATCCCCAGGATTGGCTGTGTGCTGGTGTGAGGTAGGTGATTACCAGTCTCCTATGCCATTCTTCCTGAATACAGTTCCATTTCATTTGAAACTGGATTAAGCTGAGGATTTGCTGTACCTGATTATATCCAGTGCACCATTCATTCCTTCTGAAATGGCCCCTATCATCCATCTGATTTTAGGTGGTAAGAGATGGCGGTGATAATAAACACCTAAGAAACTGGAGCCGGCAGAGCTGGCATCAACCCTTGATGTGTCATTTGGTCCAGCCTGCAGTTTGCTAAGAGCCTGTGGGTCAGTTTGCTGCTCCTGTGGCAGTACCAATTATTTCTACATCATAGCAACAAGCACCTGGACCATGTACCTTGCTGAGCAAATGGCTCATTAGGCTGATAGCACACTCCAGAGGCTGCCCCCATCACTGGCTCAATTCTGTGGAGTGACTGGAGGTGCTCTTAACTTTGAGAAGCTTCACCCTGTGACTCCTGCCACTCCCGCCCCATGCAACCCACGGGAGGTCATGAGAAAACTCATTCCACTCTAGAGGCACCAGCAAATGATGTGTGTAGCCTAGGGTGAGTCCGGGGTAGGGATCTGGACCTTCCTTTGCTTTGACTTACTGCATGACCCACAGTCAACTCTTGAAAATCTCCGGGTTCAATCCCTGATCTGAAAAATGGAATTGTTTGCCTGCCTTCTGGAGACCCACAAAGCCTGTTACAATTATGCACACAGCTTTTCACAAGTAGAACATTGATAATCCAAAAAGCCTTAAATTTGAAATTTTTGAGGGGCTGATATAGTGGCCCGCGTAGAAAAAAATCCCACACCTGACCTTATGTGATAAGGTGCAGTCAAAATACAAGTATACTAAAAAATATTGCACAAAATTACCTTCAGCCTAAGCATATAAAACATAAACAAATATCATGTTTAAATTTGCGTCTCCACCCCAATATATGCCATCATGTGTAGGTAGAGTCCACAAAAGTTAGAAATTTAGAATATTTCTTGTTCCAAGTATTTTCCATATGGGATAGTCAAATTGTGTGTTCTATTAAGCACTAATGATCATTTGTGACCCTATAGGGGCACGGGAAGGAAATAAAATTGGCTTTGGTACAAAAGTATTTTAGTAGAGGATTTTCCTAAATATTTTCAGAAAATGACGCTAACAATAAGCACCGAGGAAGTACCACAGAAAGTCAAACTCAGAGACGACGGAACAAACATGAGTGTTTGTGAGGAAGTTATTAAAATCGAATGCTTAGTTAACTCCTTTCCAATGTCCTTTTTCATGTGCTGATTTCTTTCAGCTCTTGGCTTTGTTATTGGAAATCTGGCATCAGAAACGACCAATGCAGGATGGATGGCACCATGTGAAATGTGCTGGTTTGGGAGCTGCCTCAGCTGGCTTTGCAGCCTGGTTCAGCCACTTTCTTGACCTTGAGACAGTTGTTAACCTTTGGGTTTCAGCCTGTCTTTTCTCCCAAGCTTCCCTTTCTTCATTCCTCAAATGAACAGGGTCAGGGAGGGTGTGTCCAAATCTCTTGCAGCACTATGATTCAATACATTCTCCATTGATTTCATTTCAAGTAATCTCGATTCAGTCCAATTTGCTATATTTCAATTCAATTATTTCCATTCAGTTTAGTAATTCCATTTCATTCCATTCAAGTCAATTCAAATAAACTAAATTCCACCAAGTCCAATCTGATCCCTGCTTTCTTGGTGATCCAAGCAATCTCTTGGGACCAACAACTCCAAGGTGGAGATGGAGAGGCAAGGGGTCAGCATGAACACCTCCCTGGACCCCTGTCTGGATCTGAGTAAAATCACCACAGCAATGCCTGGGTCTTTAGAGATGAAAACATGAAGTTTTGGAAAAGGCATGGATCTAGAAATAACATCAGCCCTCATGTGGGCTCAGGGAACCTGAACCCATAATAGGCAGTGAGTAGGTGCTTACTACCAAGTCAAGGAATAAATTGACAAATGTAAACACTTGTTGAGTTAATTGAGATATTTATTGAATTAACAAATGAATTTAAGTGGGCCAGTTTCTGAAGATCCCTCTCCCAGCTCCTCCCTAAATCTGCTTTTCTGTGTGAAACTCTCAAGCCACAGATGATAGTCCTTATTCTCCCTTGAGAACTGAAGATCTCTGTTGGGCAGTCCAGATCTAAACCCCAGGGCTGGAAGGCTGTGAGTCCATCCCTCCCTCCCTCTCTCTCTTCCTGCCCTGGAGCTTCTCCAAGGAGAAGAGTTGAGAAAACAATGCCCGGTGATTGGCTCTGACAGCTTCCCCAAGGGCAGAGCAGCAGGTGAGCAGGTGATGCCTTGATTGCAAGTTCCATGATGAGTCAAGAGGGATTGATTAGTTTGAGCCTCTTAAGTCAAGTGGCTCCGAAATTCCCCAAGTGAGCAGTTCCCTCCTTTGGCCCCTGTCCCAGCCTCATCTTCTGTTTCCACTGTAGCCACTGTCCTCCGTCTGATGCTCCCCTTTAACGTCCCCTGAAGTGCTTGTAATTTAAGGAGTTAAAAAAGAAAAAAAAAACATCTAGCATTTACCATATGCCAGAGAGAGTGCTTTGATCTTCATAACATCCTCAGGATAATCCCTGTGTGATACTGCTATTACCACCTCTAGTTTACGGCTGGCTTGGAAGGAAAGGTCGTAAACCTGAAATGGCACAACTAGTAACTGGGGAAATCTTTAAAGCCAAAAGAGACGATGCACAGATAGCAGGTGATGGGTGTGCCATGCATGCGCATGCCAGCTCCCTCCCCACCTACCTCAGGCCCTGGCATGTCCTAGAAGACCACCACCCCACTCCTGTGGCCTTCAGATGTTCGTTGGTCTGACACCTGCGCCGTCTCCCAGGCTTGGCAGGTGGGGCTCTCCCTCCTTTCTGCCCAGGACCAGCCTAGCCCTGGAAGCAGGCTCCAGTTCTGAACATAGTTCTACTAGAGTAGATCTGCACCCGTTTTGGTCATAAGCCAAGTTCCCTTCCAAATCTGATGGGTGAAAGTCAGGCAGGCCAGACTAGGGTCTAATCAAGCAGAAGCGAGGCTCACAGGCAGGTTGCTTCCTCAGAATCCCCAGAGCATTTACACCCCAAAGATTCAGCTGCAAGAGCGCAGTGCTCAGGAGCCTCTCCCCAGTGTCTTGTCTGGATACATGAACTGAAGCCTATTCCAAGGCCTTGGCCCTTCTGAAACAGGCTTTGGGGACTAAGCGGTTAATCTGATATATCTGTGCTTCCCAGAACAGTTCTCTTTTCCATGTCTCCTTTGTAATGTGCTTTTTTTTTTTTTAAAGCAAATCAAATAAACAAAAAGTCAAAGAGAAATAGAGGGTGGACTGGTGATTAGAAGGGGTGGGAGGAGAGCAAGAACGGGAAATGGGGAGTAGATCAGAGGGTCTTCATTTGTAGGTGGGTAGAATGATGAAGTCTAGAGACCTGACGTTCCGCCTGAGGACTATAGTTAGAAATATTGCACTATGTATTGAAAATTTGCTGACAGATTTTAGGAGCTTTTACCTAGGGAACGATAAGTGACTGTGCAAGGTAATGGATGTACTAATTTGTCATAATTTCACGATGTCTATCCATATATCTTGTTGTTTACTATATACATATATATGTACATACATGAATAAACTTTTTAAACATAATAAGGTAGAAGGAAAAAAATAAGCAATGCTTATTAAGCAACTTTTAAGGTAGTTCTCAGACTTGAGTGTGTTTTAGACTCCTTTGTAGTGACTATAGAAGACATAAGTTTACAGATTCACTTCTAGAGATTCACATTCACTTTCTTTCTTTTTTCCTTCCTTCTTTTTCTTTCTTTCTTTCCTTCTTTCTTTCTTTCTTTCTTTCTTTCTTTCTTTCTTTCTTTCTTTCTTTCTTTCTTTCTTTCTTTCTTTCTGTCTTTTCTTTTCTTTTCTCTCTCTCTTTCTTTCATTCTGTCTCCCTCCCTCCCTCCCTTCCTTCCTTCCTTCCTTCCTTCCTTCCTTCCTTCTTTACTTCCTTCCTTCCTTCCTTCCTTCCTTCCTTCCTTTCTTCCTTCTCTTTCAAGGTAGATGTAGGAATTGGAGACACATCAGTAAGTTTCCACCTTCAGGGGAGTCTACAGGGACAAAATGGACAAAGCTGATAATAAAAAAAAATAAATTAAGAAAATATCACATAGTAGTTCTACAGGAAAACACCAAGCAGATTACACAGGTAGAGAGATCAGACCAGGAATATAGCCGGAGTGTGCATTTTGAAGAAGTATATTGGGGCATTATAATACAGTAGCTACTGGACAGTTTGAAACAGTGACTCACTTGCCATCCAAACCTTTATGTGGTGATTTCATGTCACACACACACTAAGGGAATAGTTAGGCTAATGCATGTTTACAAAAGGTGCAGAGAGAAGAGTTTGTCAAAGTTGTCACAGCAGAAGCACCAGACTCTGACTTCAAAATCGGCACTGCGGCGTGGTAAGAAACAGGGAGAACTGCCCCCCAGTGCACCGTGTTCCAGCTACACATCTTATCACATCGATCCTGCTCAGTTCGCCCTCATGTGCAAAGCACATTCTCACCTTCTCGCTCATCTGGGGCTCCCTAGTCTGGGGGTGTTGCTGCTCCTTCGTCCTCCCCCAGCTACAAGGTGACAGGCTCTGATGCATCTCCCGGACAATGTCTGTACCTGTGAGCATGACCTAAGATCGTCTGATTAGCTGCGATTGCCCTAGATTGTCTTGTGTTGGGGGGTACTCCTGTGTGAAGACACCGCTTGGGGATTTCTTGAGTCCCCCCTTCAGTCTACGTGCTTGACTGTCAGATGTGGTTCCCCGAACCCCAGGTTCCTTTCTCCAATTCCCGATCAGCTCGGAACACTCAGCCTCTGCCTCTGAGAGCTGCTGCAGGCAGGTAGGCACTGTCTGATGAGGATGACAAAAGCCACAATAGTATCAGCAATAATAAGCACTTAGAACAGTTGTTTGGCACAAAATAAACCTTCAGTAAATATTTGCTTAATGAGCTGTTGAATGAATGAATAATTATAAGTAAGAACTGCAACTGTTTGCTATGTACCAGGTGCCACGTTCAACAGTTTTGCCTGCTGTTCTCAAAAATGGGCCACAAGATAGCTACTATTTTCACTACTCTATTTCACATAAGCAGAGCAGAAAACTTGGAAAGGTCAAGTTAACCTCTCGGGTTCACTAACTAGGAAGTGGTCAAGCCTGCCTTTGAACCCGTGTCGGTCTGATTCCAAAGCTCATGCTCTCAAACATGACCTGTTGGGAGAAAGAGATCATGTCACGATAATCTGCTTTGTGATGAACTCGGCTACTGTGGCTGCCTGGAAACCTCAGAAGCATCACAGGACACACGGGCAAAGGTTGTCTTGGTCATCAGCATGGGCTCGGATCAAGCCCTGTCTCTGTCCTTCTGAGTGGATCCTGGGAACGCTCACAAGGCTCCTGGTTAGGCCAAGCCAGAGACCGACGTTTTCCCTTTACCCCCAGTGGCAGCAGCTTCTTCGTTCCCCTCATTCTCCCACCCTGCTGTCCCAGCGTAGCTTCCAGCCAATCTGAACAACGGTTGCTTTATGATGATGGCAAAACTCTTTAGAGCTCCATCCATTGAGTGGTCAGGCTCTGTCCCTGGATGTGGGCGGCTCTGGGTAGAGATACATAATTTCTGAGGTGCTCGGGAGGTAAGACAAAGTGCCTCTCAAGTGTTAGGCATTAAGAGGCACAGAGGAGACACAGAAGCCGTAGTGCAGCTTCTTATCTTTTATTCTCATGTTCATGGAGTGCCAGGTACTAAATTAGGGACATCTCCCAAACAGGTGCCCAAATCAGCTTCCTTTTAGAGCAGAGCTAAAAAAAGACATGGCACTCTAAATGCCGTCCCTTTCCATGCTGGTAAGCAGCTTATTTAGCCCAGTGTGTGGCCACCTTAAGAGCCCAGAGGAGAGAGCCTGCTGCTGAGAATCATCTCCAGGAGCGCTAGGGGGCAGGCCAGTGAGTCACTGGGGTGGTAGGTATAGAGGGGCAGGGAAGAAGGAGCCAGTTCCAAAGCTGATGGAGACAGGAACCCCTGCAGGGCAGGGCGAGGGCCGATGGGGAGAGGGAGGGGTGGGGTGCACTTTCAGGGGCACGCTAACTAGAGGTTTGGAATTAAGAGTATGGGACAGGCGTAAAGTGTTTAACCCACTGATAAGAAAACTGACTCAGAAGCACACAGAAGGGGATCCTTATACACAAAAGTTCACCTGGGGGTAGGGCTTTAGCTGCTAAACCAGAGAACCCTGGTTTAGAGCTCTGGGTCTAGAGTAATGCTGAGCTCTCTGTCTTTTTTAAATTGAGTTCTTCATTGGTACACTTTATATACATCATGATCACACTCAACACTGAGAATTTGTACCAGTGTATGACACAGATTAATTCTCTTTTTTCCCCATTCTTCTACCCACCCTACAACCTCCCACCCCCTATATACATATCCTTTGTTTTCTTTTTCAGCATCACATTTTTTCTTTCCCTTTGTTACTAACCCCTGTGAATATTTTTTAGTTCACAATATCCATCATACATTCTAGAACTCATTTACATCTTCAGATTCTTGTACCAGAGAAAAGATACAGTATTTACATATTGGTGACCTATTTATTTCACTTATGAGTATGACCTCAAGGTATGATCATTGTGTATGTGACTCAAACTTATCATTCTTTATGGCAGAGCAACACTCCATTTAATTAAAAAAATCTTTATCCAGTCTTCAATGGGTATTTGGATTGTTTCCACAATTTAGCTATCACAAACAGAGCTGCTGTGAACATGGGTGCACATAGGTCACTAAGATATGAATTTTATAATTCTTTCATGTGTATCCTTAGCAAGGGAATAGCAGGTGAAGTGGTACCTCTAATCCTAGTTTTTTGAGAAATCTCCACAGTGGTTGCACCAGTCTACATTCCCACCAATGGTGGAGAAAGATTCCTTCCTCCCGGTAGCCTCACCAGCATTTGTTGCTGGCTAATTTTGTAATAGCAGCCCTTTTTTTTTTTTTTTTGAGACAGGGTCTCACTTTGTAGTTCAGGCTGGCCCTGAGCTCACTATGTAGCCCAGGTAAGCCCTGAACTCAGCAATCCTCCTGCCTCTGCCTCCTGAGTGCTGGGATTACAGGTGTGAGCCACCATGCCCGGCACTGTGGTGTGTGGTATTGACGGCTGGTGGGTGTGAGTCACCATGCCCAGCACTGTACATGGTTACAGGATCGAACTCGGGGCCTGGTGCTTGCAAGGCAGGTGCTGGAACCAGTGAGCTAAATATCCAGCCATAGCAGCCATTCTTTGTGGAGTGAAATGAAACCCTAGTGTTGTTTTCATCTGCATCTCCTGCATGACCAGTGATGTTGAGGATTTCTTCATATGCTTCAGTGGAATAGATTAGAAGATCCAGGAACAACCCCAGATACACTAAACCACCTCATCTTTAACACAGGAGCCAGATATCCTCGGTGGAAGAAAGATAGCCTCTTTATCAAATGATGCTGGAAAAACTGGGCTTTAACTTGCCAAAGACTAAAGCTAGACCTATCTCTGTCATCGTGTAGTAAACTAAAACCAAAGTGGATTAGTGACTTAAATACTAAACCTTCTCAAAATAGGTTAGGTAGAACTCTTGGAGACTTTGGTTTAGGGAAAGATTTTATGAACAAAACCTCTATAGCATGGGAATTAGCAGAAGGAACCAACAAATGGGATCTCATCTTATTAAAAAGCTTCTGCACAGCATAAGAAACCACCAGCAGAGCAAAAAGACAGTCAACAACATGGGTAAAGAATTTGCTAGGTGTTTCTCAGATAAAGAGGTACTGTCTAGAATATAGAAAGAGCTTTAAAAAATCAGCCCCTCCCCAATTTAAAGACCCAATTAAAAAAATGGGCATCTGAAATGTGTAGACACTTTTCAGAGGAAGGAGGTCTCCTTTTTTGCTGATGGCTGTCTGATGATAGCCATGGAAGATGACTGGTGAGAATGATAGTAGAATGTTCTGGAACTCATGGAAGAAGTGAAACCAAGAGAACAAAAATGCCCTGGAGTGACACAAGAGATGTAGTTCTGGTTAAATGGAGCTCCTGATTCCAGTGTCCCCGTGACCGTAGCATACTCCCTCAAAAGGCTTGAAAAACAGCAGTACCCTCAGTGAATTAATCTCTTCTTGCTTACGGTCATTTTAGGTTTAAGGTTTTGCTCTCAGTCGGGTCGAACTGGATGATCACTTGGCTTCCGCCTCTGTTACCCAGCAGTGCTTCTTAAGTATGAACTAGAATATCGACTACATTCTTATCCTGGGACTGTAAGGCATCTGCCCTCCTACACTTTCCTTTGAAATCTTGCTGCAAGTCTCCATGACTCTGTAACCCTTGCATTCTCCATATTAGAAAATCTGTCATCCCATGGTTGCTGCCAAAGCCCGCTGACTGTGTGAGCTATAACTGGGTCCGCTAGAGGCATGGCTGCAGCCACTTCTGAATCCATTGATGGCTAAACATGGGGAAATCTTGAACGCATGGCACTTGGGAGGTGCGTCCAAACAAAACCAACGAGTGCTGTGCTTTCTATTTTATATTTAAAAGTCTTCTTCACAGTACCACAGGTCGCTTGCTATCTTGGACCCATGGACCACAGTTTACCAACTTCTGCAATAGAGGAAGGCTGGGGACTGATCTCTAAAGGACATCATCACCCTCCCAAGCAGACTGAGCTTCTTCAGACAGGGAAATGGCAGACTTTAAACAAAACTTCAAGGTCAGATTTGCATGTGGCAAACTGACCTAGAAAGTACATCAGGGGTTTAGAGGAAGGAAGAAGTTTAACTTGACAGCTCAATTAGGACATTACTATCATTGCAGTGGATGTGGTATTTGTATTTGTACAGGGTCAGTATTGATGAAGAGGCTGAAAGATATTTAAAGGCAAAATTAACATAACTGGTTGTCTAGACTAAGGCAGTAAGAAGGAAAAAGAGACAGATGCTTATCCATTGAGAGATCGACCTCTTCTCAGGGTAGAAGTGAGTATCCCATTCCCAGAAGCATTCAAACAAGATATAGATCCCTCCCTGACAGGTACTCTGTAGATAGGAACAGATAAAGTCTCTCCCAGCTCAGAGGGTCCATGATCCTATGGTTTTGTGGCTGTCTTCATCAGGAAGACGGGCGAACGATTTCTTTGGTCAATGTGAATATAGACAGACTTCACCCCTCAATACAAATCACCTTAACTTTGCAGAAAGCTGTCTGTTTTCTAAAGTGCTCTCATCCATTCTCTCTACGAGGAGGCTTGGAAAGGACAGAAGACTGAACCATGTCAGACAAATGTGAAATTGTGTTATCATTATTATTTCAGAAACATGCTTTATTTGAATATAACATTTTTTTACCTTATTTCAAATTTATTGTGGTTATGCTGACTTGGGAACAGTGAATTATTCATTCCCTGTACCCTTCTTGTCTCCTGGAAAGTACCTGGCAGATTATGAAAACACGTAAATGTTTGTCAGTCCTCACAGTCCTTGCAGGGCCAGTTTAGAAGGCACCACTTCCAGCCTTTCTCTTTGAATGGCAAAGAAGACTCATTCATTGCAGCAAAGTCAGTATCATTAATAGTGAGAGTCACTGTGAATTCAATATTCCTTGGGGCCCTGACTCTAGACAAGGCTCCACGAAGACGTTCTCTGCTATGCCTCGCCAGAATTTGATGAGTACCACAGAAAGCCCATTTTACAGATGAGAAAGTTGAGTTCTAAAGAAGTCAAGCTGCTCGGCCCAGACATAAAGGTTAGAATGATGCTTCAAACAGCAGGTTAGTTTTAAGAATGTCGTCAGGTACAGGAAGACGTTTTTCTGCATGCACTTACTCAACGCTCAGTGTGCCACAACTGCGTGCCCACTTCTGTCACAATTGTCTCTCGGTGGCAGGACGGCTGTAGCAGATTCACATCTCCGGGTCTCTGAAGGCGAAACACGCTCCCTGGTCCTCAGGCTCCAGCCGACAATGCGGCGACCGGCCAGCAGAGGGCAGCTGCGGGAAGCCGTCCAAGGACAACCTCCGCCCCCATTAGAGCTCATTAAAGCTGGAGAGATGCTGCGAGTGCATTTGTGCACGACAGCCGGGCTCCTGCTCTGGGAGACGGATCGCAGGGAAACGCGCCCCGCAGCTTCCCAGAAGCCGGCAGACGGTGCCGGGGTGGCGGCCTGCGCAGCACCCCGGCCCTGGGACCAGACCTCGGGCTCCAGAGGCTCTGCGACCTCGGGCAGACTCCGGCCTGAGCCCGGGCGCTGCGGAGCCGGCTCCGAGGCTGCAGCCGACGGACGGGACGGCGGATTTGAAGCAGAAACGCCGACCCAGACGTAGCCGCAGATGCGTGGGATCCACACGGCTAAGGGGGCGACCCTGGAGCGTTCGCGCGACTGACTGCGTCGCCCTGACTTCCAGTGGTAAAGCGCGAGCAGTCTCAAGCCGTCGGGGCGGGTGGTTACGTGTCCAGCGGGTACACACGCGAGGGGCGCACACCCAGCAGCGCACACGCGCACGTACACCACCTCCCAAACGAATGCAAACCATTCGCCCCTACAGCGTGAGCCTGTGGAGGTGGGAGCTGCGCTGACTTGAACTCAGGACACCGGGGTTCCGCTCCCAGCCCCGGCCCTCCCCCATCTGTGCAGCGTGATCGAGTCCCCGAACTCTCCTGAACCCGCTCGCTCGCGGAGGGAGGCACCCAACTAGTCTGGCTTCTCCTAACCGGACAGCTCGCAAGTGCCGAGCTCTGAGTCCGGGGGCAAAGAAGCTGTTTATTCACGTCTCCATCCCCGGGGCGGCAGCAGCCCGGGACCGTCCGTCTCCCTGTGCCCGAGCCCGGGCGCCGCGTTCCCGGGCAGGCCCTTCCGCGCCTCATGACCCGCCCACCTGCAGGCCGAGGGCTCTCTTCCGCTCAGCACAACCATGGGAAACGTGGCATTTCTCCCTTCAGATTTTCGTGCACATGTTTTTAAATGGCCTTGGCAGGCCCTGTACAGGGACGTCTCTCCCCCTCCAGTTTGCCATTTCGTCTGTTCTCCCTCCTTCTACTATAAATAAAATTCCAGGAAAAAAAAATCTCCATGCCTGTATCTTTTCTCTATTTTGGGATTTTTTTTTCTTTAGAAAAGTTCCCAAAATTAAATTACTAAAATTGAATCATAGTTTAAGATTTTTCATGCATATTGCTAAATTGTCTTTTTCCAAAATAGCTCCTCAGGTCTACACGCCTGCCCGCCACACACTGGCGTCTCTGGAGCAGACATTCTCAGAAGTGTTGGACTGACTTAGCCATCTTGTTCTTGCTTAAACTTTACTAATTCAAAAGGACAGAAGGGGGGGGGGGAGAAAAATGTTATCTCATGGCTTTAATAAGGTTTTCTTTGATTATTAGAGAGGGTGAACATTTTCTCGTGTGTTTGTTAACCAACTGAATATATTTCCTCTTTAGAGAATTGTCAGTGGCCTTTGCTCACTTATCTGCTGGGGTCTTAGCGAATTTAATTGATTTTCGTGCGCTCTTTACATAATAAAGATAGTAATCCTTTGTCATATTTGCTGTGCGTATTTCTCTACTTGGCTTTATGTCTTTTCCTTTGTGGTTTCTTCTAGCACTTGTAAGCTTTATACAGCCACCCCATCCCCCAGAGACTTGATAAATATTCATTTTTAATTTCTGATTTTTTTTTTCCTCCTGGGATGCTTTGACTCCACAAGCTTCAAGATTGCATGAAACTATAAATGTACGATTCCGTGCTTCCGAATGAGCCCTTGCAAGCCTGCGTTATCTCTCATGGGATAGCCCCCCTTGCCTGTCTCGTATTTCCTCTCTACTCTCTCTTAGCCTTTAGATTGGAAGTTCTTTGGAACACAAAACAGTATCCATCTCATTCCGCTTGTAGCTCAGCACCCCGGGGCAGTGCCGAGTGCACAGGGGAAGGAGCTCAGTCCCTGTCTTCTGATTCTCTCCCTGGTCAGTTTCAAGCCTTGAGAAGCCTCTGAACTAAAACATGAAGTGTGGTCGGACGTGCGATGCCACCCGGCCCAGCAGAGCCCACTGTCAGACAGACAGCTGACAGCAAGATAGGAGAGAGCCGGGCGTGGTGGCTCACGCCTGTCATCCCAGCACTCGGGAGGCAGAGGCAGGAGGATTGCTGAGTTTGAGGCCTGCTTGGGCTACATAGTGAGCGCAGGGCCAGCCTGGACTACAAAGCGAGACCCTGTCTCAAAAAAAAAAAAAAAAAGATAGGAGAGAGCACAGCATATAGAAAGCAACCGTCGAGCGTGCGGGGTGTACAGGGTATGTGTGAGCTCGGTAGGAGAGGAGGCGAGAACTGGTTCCGGAAGCCCTCGGAAGTCAGAATCGGAATCTCAGCCACAGAAGATTCCAGTCTCCACAATGCAACCGGGGTGATCTTACTCAGAGGTAAAAGGGCAACATGGCGTCCTCCTGCCTGATACTCTGCAGAGCTTCCCGTTTTCAGGAAGGATAGAGTCGAGACCCGCCTCGTTCCCCACCGTCCCTGCCGTGCTCCCGTCGCGCACGCGCCTTCAGTCGCCTGGAAATGAGTCCGGCAGCCCAGCAGGTGCTGGCTAAGTTGGCCTGACCGCGGTGAGGGAGCAGATTCGCAAGTAGCTGGAGCCACAGGGGCGAGAGCGGCGCAGGATGGGGCGTGTGTTTCAGGAAGATAATTCTGCTGGCACAACAGAGAACGGCTTGGGTCTAGAGAACCCAGTGGGAAGCAACGACGCTCTGGGGAAATGACTGCTAGGAGACGCTGTTCTGGGGGGATGATTTGACCCAGAGAAGGCTAGAAATGGAAGAAGGCTGTGCGTGTGGTATCGGAAAGGAAGGGGAACCTGCAGGCATCCTAACGAGAACAGAGCGGTCACTGGAACCCCGATTTATGTAGGGTTTGCCTGGTAAAGGCCTTGGCGTTATTCCACGACACCATCACCACCCAGGGAAATCAAGGCACAGGCCACTGTTGCCATTTTACAAACGAGAAGCACGAGGCTCCGGGAAGTTCCCCTGAGGCTCTGCAGCCCGGGAGCACCGCATGCAGACGAGCGCTGAGGGCCTGTGCTCGCCCTGCCTGAGCTCCGGCCCCCAGAGGCTGCCGGGTCAGTTTGCCCACAGACCCCTCGGAGGACTGCCTGCCGCAGTGGGGAAAGCCACGCCTTCGGGGTGAGGATCCACATAAATAATCTTCTCCGACCTGCTGTCCCAGAACAAAGACCAGCAGCGTCACCTCCTTCTTCAAAAGAGTTAAAATATCACCAAGTCAGGGAGGAGGCCATTTGCCGCCACATTAACAGTAAATGCTATTTGCTCCCAGTGATATCTCCACATCTGCCTTCTCCTTTCCTCCCCCGTGGCGGATATTACCACAAAATGGAACAAGGACCAGGAGAAAGAGGAGATAAATAAGGGTTAGATAGAGACAGGGAGTGACGCCTCTGCTGGAGAAGGCAGACAGGCTGAGAGGCCCACAGGTCCTTATTCCCCTCCGGAGCCAGCCGCGTCTTTATTGAGGTAGCAGTTACCGGCGACTGAGCAGGAAGCCAGGGGCAGGCCTGGTAGGGGAGGGTCCGGGTGCACGGCCGGGAGAAGTAGAAAGAAGGGCCTGGAATATTCTCCGATTCTCCTGAACAAAACAGCTCTCCAACCCTGCAAATCAGTATGCCCAAAGCCTACGGATTGTTTAAATGCCATCTGCTCCCTACAGCTAGATAAATCAGGCTAATCATTTTAATCCAGAGCTAGTACAGGTCCGTCCTGTTTTATAGACAAGGAGAGAGACGGGGAAGGCAATAAGGACACATGAGTCTTCCCCCGTCCTTGGCCTGGGAACAAAGCACTGGGGGGAAGCGGAGAGGTCCCTACGCAGCAGGCTCCCGAAGGTGCATCATCTCCGTTATTACTGTCTTCAGCTTTTGCCTGTAAGGTACGTTCCAGCGCAAGGAGAAGGCCCGGGTGCAAGTCCCCGGAAGAGATTGCTACCAGTGGCCCCACAATAACTTGGATACACGGAAACAGTCTACAGGCGAACAGGTCAAGGTTGAGAGAGTGAGGTTCCAAAACTCATTCTCCCAGAGGACACCGAACAAGGAATTTGTTCTGACAGGAGAAATCAGTCAACTGATTTTTCTTTTCTCCTTTCTCCCTTCCTCCATTCTGTCCAATTTTTTAAAATTAATTGAATTCTTTATTGGTGCATTTCATATACAGCTCACAACCACACTCAACACTGGGAAATTTGTACCAGTATACAACACGAGCTAATTCTCATTTTTACGCATATCCCTACCCACCTTCCCGACCCCCCGCCCTCTACAGACATGCTCTTTCTTTTTCTTTCCAAATCATATTTATTCTTTCCCCTCATTACTTTCCCCTGCCACACTCTCTTTGACTAGTTCCCATTTCACAAAATCCATCGGAATCTATTTATATCCCACAGTGTCTTAACTCAACTCATCCCCCTCCTACCCTTTTTACCATTCTATCTTCCCTTTGCCTGAATTCAAATCCATAGCTTTAGTTCAGCATCCTGTGTGCAGGAAAAATAAGTTCTTCCTCTGGCTCTCATTTCTTTTTTTTTATTTTTTATTTTTTATTTTTTTGAGACAGGGTCTCGCTTTATAGTTCAGGCTGGCCCTGGGCTCGCTATGTAGCCCAGGCAAGCCTGGAACTTAGCAATCCTCCTGCCTCTGCCTCCCGAGTGCTGGGATGACAGGCGTGAGCCACCATGCCCGGCTCTGGCTCTCATTTCTAACAACGATAGTTTGGGGTCATTTTTGCAAACCTCATGCATGTCTAGAAAGCAATGTCTGAGGAGAAAGGGAAAGGTGAAGTGGAAGTAACCCTCCCGGCCAGTGTGCATGAGATATGTACACAGAGCCCTGTTCAGAAGCCGAGTGGAGGACGCCAAATAAGAGATGTGAGCAGGGCATGTGCGTGTGTGTGTGTGTGTGTGTGTACCTTCAACTGGAAAAAAATAGAAGTGTTAACTATTGAAAATCCACACAAATGCCCTCTTACAAGGTTCTCCTAGACAGAAGAATCCTAGGAAGCAGACTTGGGCTTCCTGTGTAAGGTTGCTGAAGACGCAGACAGCAGGAGGGAGGGAAACTTGGGGAAGGGATTTTTTAAAAATATGCAAATTAGGGGCTGGAGGCTTAGCTCAGTGGTTCCGGCGCCTGCCTCGCAAGCGCAAGGACCTGAGTTCGATCCCTGGTAACCACATATAATGCTGGGCGTGGAGACTCACGCCCACCGACAATCAACACCGCATACCACAATGCCGGACGTGGTGGCTCACGCCTGTCATCCCAGCACTCGGGAGGCAGGGACAGGAGGATTGCTGAGTTCGTGGCAGCTTGCCTGGGCACCATAGTGAGCTCAGAGCCAGCATGAACTACAAAGCAAGACCCTGTTGCAAAAAAAAAAAAAAAAGCAAATTATGTTATTACTTAGGTGGAAGAAAAGGATCAGAAGGTGACTGTCATGAAAGAGCGGTTTATTCTAGTCATGCTTTTGAGGAGGAGAGGACACGCGACACTGTGGCCATCTACACAGGAAAGAACCACAATTGTCCAGCAGGCGGGGAGAGGCAAAGAAAAAGATGACCACGAAACTCTGTGGTGATCTCTGTGGAAAGGATCAGAGGAGACACGCGAAGCACGCTCAGAATTGGCTGGTTTCCAAGGCCGTCCTCATCTTCTGCCACCTGGAGACTGTCACGGTGCCCCAGAGTTGAAAAGACCAACAGAGGAAGTGGCCGAGTCCGGGCTGGTGGACAAAAGAAACATATTGACTGTCTCCAGGAATTGACCAGCCCTGGGCCTGGCAGACCCTGCGCAGCCAGTGGAACCCCGAGATGTCAAAGCATCGAAAATCCAGAACAATGAAGATTTATGGTTATTTTAGAGGTCAGGCTTCTAAGGGAGAGAGAAAGGTGAGATGGAGAATAGTGAAGAAATAAAGGTACAGATGTAAATAAACGGATCCAAGGCAGAGTGAAGGGCACAATTGTGTGAGTGTGAGTTTCACGTGGGTCTAGAAAAGACAGACAAAGAGGAAGAGGGAGACAGAGAGGTGGCCACTGTCCAAATGGATGGAACAGTTGGAAAAAGAACAAATAAACTTCTTAGAAGGCTTTGCTACACGGTAGACTTGCAAGCCTTCCTATACGAAACTGACACAGTTCAAGAGTCTCAGCTCTCCGGAGGCAGAGGCAGAGGGTCGCTGAGTTCGAGGCTTGCCTGGGCTACATAGCTCAGGAACAGCCTGAACTACGAAGTGAGACCCTGTCTTAAAAAAAAAAAATTGTATCTGCCAAGAGACTGTTGTCATACACATGACTGACCTAGGAAACGACAATGTTTGTTTTATATCTATATTCAAGTTTAGTACAATTGTTTTCAAATTTTTATGGACTTGGAATCTTTTCTATGACTGAGCTATTATTCAGAAATCTGATACATGTATGACAAGCGAAAACACTCTAGCTGCAGATGAAATGTTCAGGTCCTCCCAGCCCCGCTCTTCTCACCACTCATCCTTGACAAATCACTGTACTTCTATGTTTATTGCAGCATTATTCACAATAGCCAGGATAAGCATCTATGTAAGTATCAATAAATGAATAAAGAAAATTTGGTGTATGTAAAACAGAATACTATTCAACCCACAAAAATTTAGGAATGCTGTCATTTGGGAGAACGTAGATCACCCTAGATGATACGATGTTAAGTAAAATAAGCCACGTATAGAAAAACAAACATCACAGGTTATGGTTTAGGTGAGTGTCTCCACTGAACCTTGTAGAAAGATCTTGTCTCTAGGGGTCGCTCTCAGGAAGTGGTGGAACCACTGGGAGGTGGAGCCTTGTGGAAGTCGGACCATCAGAGGGAATTATGGGGCGCCAACACCTTCCTTTTTTGCCTCTTTTGCCTCCTGGTCATAAAGTGAGTAATTTTGTCCACACATGCTCCCCACCACTGCTGTCCAGCAGCCCCAGAGTAAATCTGTCCTATCTTAAACTAGAGTCTTCAAAACTATGAGTCAAATAAAATATTGTTTTCTTTTCAATTAATTTTTAAAGGTATTTCATTATAGTACAAGAAACCTGACTACTATAGTACATGAGTTCACTCGTATAAAATGCAGAACATTAGGAGTGTAGTCAAATGGTATAATGCGTGCTTGGCATTTGCAGGACTTTGGCTTCAATCTACAATACCAAAATAAAATAAAATAGTTGATCTCATAAAGATGGAAAATATAATGATGCTTAACAGAGGCTAGGAAAGTTGGAAGGAGAATGTTGATCAAAAACTTGAAACTATACTTAAATAGGAAAATCTTTAAGAAATCAATTGTATAGCACAGTGACTGCAGCTAAGTACGAGAGTTCATTGAATTCTTGAACAAACAGTAAAAGGAGATGTAACTGTTATCACCACACACACATAAATTATACCTGTGTGATATAATTGCACATGCAAATTAGCTGTTTAATAATTTCAATATATACACATATATATATACATACATACACAAACAGCATATTATAAAATTTTATAAATTAAAAAAATAAAGCAGCAAACACATACACAAAATTACTGAAACTCAGTTTCTTAATTTTTTGTTAAACTTTTTGCCTTTCTTGAGTTTATTAGTGAATTTTAATACACATTATGCTATTAATCTTTAAAATAGGATGGGGAGTGCTCGCTTCGGCAGCACATATACTAAAATAGGATGGGTATCATGGAAACTACAACATGATAATCAGTATCAGATCAGAAAAGCCTCGGGGTAGAGGCTTTAGCCTTGTTCTGTAAACGTATGTTATTGTGAGCATCCATTTAGTATTATTTCTCAAAGTAACTAAGTCACAGCAATCTGGTTTCACTAAGACCTTCCTACCTCTTGGGAATGGGCAAAATTATAATAAGGTCACACTGGGTTGACAAATCTGAGGGATGTTTAAGAGGAGTTTGAGTCTATGCCACCAAAATACTGCCAAGTGAGTTAGCTGAGTAATTGAGAGGTAGAATTATGGAATCTCCCAAGCCTATTTAAATCTCTGGTTGTAGTTCTGCAGCTCTAAACCCACTAGACAACAAGACCTTCTGAAGTTAGAATTCTGTGACTGTCCAGGTTTGTGCTGACAGGCTCAGGCTCATCTTTCTTGCAGGCAAGTTGAAAGTACAAAGATAGGAAACTTGGGTCAGCAGGTACCACTCTGAGAATCTTCTGGCTAGTCTTTTGCAAGGCTGCCAGCTCTGAAATCACTCAGGTAGATGAAATGTCCTGAAATATTAACGGGTCACAGGCAATTGATGCTTCCCAACCCAATTAGAACCTAATTTGGGGAAGTATGCTTTTCTGAAGAGGTTCATTAGGCAAATGCCACCCTCCCCTCAATTTTGCAGATCAGGAAAGACGGATGGGCCCAATATGTAGGCACTTGACTGATGCCCTGGGGAAAGACAGATGTATTAAATGAGATGGGAACACAAATCACTTTCATCTTAGGAACAGCAAGTCACTGGCAAGGAAGCCAGTCTCTAGGTACCTTCATTCACACATGAATGCCTTTAGGAAGGTGTAGGGAATGCCGCTGTGTGATCTTAAGATTAAGAGGGAATTGGAAGCCTTTAGTGCAAGTAACATTCAGTTTAGGAATGAGTACCCTACACAAAGACCTTGACCATGGGCAAAAGGAGAGTAAAAGACTTCCTTCTATCCCAGGAAACCCATCTTTCATTTTAGAAAGTAGTTCCTGACGTACACTATATTTAGTGACCTCTGTGCTCTCATTCAAATAAAGCTTTGCTAGGTGGAGTTAAAAGATAAAACGTATTTTTTTTTGTATTTGTCCTTCAGCTAGTTTGATGTTCTCTTCTGGTTTCTCTTCTCAAGAGAGAACATTTAATTCTTTCAAAAGCATTTGAGAGTACATACTTCAAAGCTACTCATACTCCTGGTCTATGTGCCATCACCATCCCTTTTTTATTGATGCACCTTCGCTTTAGTTGACACATAAATAATTGTATTTATGGAACACTGTATGCTAATTCAATACATGCATGAAATGTATTTAGCTGAATCAGGGTCATTAGCATTTCTTTACACAAACGTACCTCTTTAGACATTTATCTTTGTGTTTGGAGGCTTCAAATTCCTCTCATCTCATTCTTTATGAAATATATCATAGGTTGTTGCAAACTATGCTACTCTGCTCTGCTGAAAACTCTACCCTACCCTGCTGTGGAACGCTAAACTTCTCCTTCAATGCAGCTCTACTTCAGTATCTGCTACAGTATTAACCAACTTCCCTTTATCTTTCCTCCTCCTGGCCCTACTCTTCTTAGCCTCTAGTAAGCACTATCTACTTTCTTCTTTTTTTTGCACCACACCCACCTCTGAACACTTTCTTCTTGGTCTGTTAGTAGTCTTACCTAACGTATGGTGTCTCAAACTAGAAACGATTCTTCAGTAACACCTGGCTGTTCCAAAATAGAGCCAGCCTAGTTCTTCCCTTCTAGTTACTACATAACAAAACCCAGATAAATAACTTTTATGGAGAGTCACTCTGCACTAGATTTATGCTAATTATTTTAATTTTCAATACAACCCTGTAGGAGAAGCATTGTCTTCATATTACCCATGACAAAACCGAGACATGAAATAATAGCAATCCGGCCATCTGTCCAAGGGCACATAGGGATAACTAATTTCAAGATTTGAATCTAGGACTCTCAAACTTTTAGCAACTATTCCGCTTTGTTTCTGAGATCAGTCACTATATTATGGTCATTTTACAAGTTTATAACATTTTAGTTTTACAACAAAGATGCCATATAACTACTACTCTAAACCTCCATGTCTATCCCCCACGAAATATTCTCAGGTCAGGTGAGCATTGCATCATACTGTTTTTAACTTAACAATTATTTTATTTATTTTAAATTTTACACTTTATATACACATCATGATCGCACTCAACATTGAGAATTTGTAGGAGTACATGATATATCTTAATTCTCATTTGTCCCATTCTTCTGGCCTCTCGGCAACCTCCCTGCCCTGTACATACATAAACTTTGCTTCCTTTTTTACTATCAAATATTTTCTTTCCCTTCTGAATTCTGCTCTTACACCCTCTTTCCCTTTGAATATTTGCTATTTCACAATATCTAAAACTCATTGACATCTTCATTTCTCATATCACAGAAAAGATATGGTATTTACACCCATGACCTATTTATTTCACTTATGAGTATATCCTCAAGGTATGACCATTTGAGTGCAGGAGTTCATGTGTCTTTTTGATTCATCATTTGCGTTGTTTCTACTGACTGTTCCGCCCATAGAGATAATTTAGAGTTTTTACTTGTCACCTGATATGTTTGCCATGTCTATACAAACACTTGTTTTAGCAAGAACCAGTCGAGGAAAGAAGCCTGAATCTTACCTAGGTAATGGCAGGGCTCATTCACCCACCAGCTGATGTACCCGGAGCATCTAGAACCACGTTTTGCAATCCAAGAAGATTTTTCAGGATGAGCTGAAAATTACTCCTCTTGGGAATATCTCAATCAGAACTGAGATAATAATACAGATAGGTAGACAGACAGACTGACAGACAGATGGACAGGGAACTCTTCTCAGAGTTCCAGTCATCTTTCAAGTTCATTCACACTGACCTAATCCACATTGTTCTAATTTGTTTGCAATATGTAAAAAGCAACTCGACTAAGTCATTTGATGAAAGCACAAAACATCACAGCCTGGATCCTCTTGTCTCATATATTCAAAAATAAAAGAGAGAATGCCGAACTGCTTTAGTGTGTAATTTATAAGTATCTAAACTGGTAAAACTCAGAATTACTTTGCAATACTTGATGCTGTTCCGGATGAGTACTTTCATGGTCACCGATGAGTAACAAATGCTTAATTATTGATTAATTTATGACTGTATAGTGCTATACATAATTTTACCAAAGAAAACAGAAATTGAGGTAAACTAAGTGACTTGCTCAGTCTTACAGAATCGGTGGCGGCATGTGAATTAAACTGGAAATGATAATTTGAGCTCATTGCCCTTTCCTAGACATTATACTGCACCTTAAATTTGTACTTGGCTTCAGAATTCATTTGGGCTTTGTTCGATTTACTACATATCAGATGGCCTTTCTTATTCAATTTTGCCTTTCATGTCAAAAAAAAAAAAGAATTTGCATTCAAGAAGCACATGTCACGGAATAGTAGAGTGATGAGTAGAGGAAAGAAAGGAGAGATTTCAACCACACATGCAACAGTGCAAAGTCAGATTCAAATTTAAATTATTTTGACGAATATCCACAGACACAATGTTAAATTTAAAAAATTGAGAAGACAGTGGAACATGACTTTGCAGACTTTTCTTGGTGATGTTGGATAAACTGATAAAACTTTTACAAGAATCTAGATTTTGATAGTCTTGGGAATTACATTTTGTTATAGAAAAATTCATTTTTAGTACAATAAATGACAATTTTACTCATTAAAAATCTATATCTAAAAGACTTTCCTTTTAGTACTCAAAATTGAATCCAGGCTATCACTTCTGCTAGACAAGCATTCTGCCACTGAGCTCCAGCTCCAGCCCTATCATACTAATTTTTTTTTTTTTTTTGAGACAGGGTCTCACTTTGTAGTTCAGGCTGGCTCTGAGCTCACTATGTAGCCCAGGCAAGCTTCGAACTCAGCAATCCTCCTCTCTCTGCCTCCTGAGTGCTGGGATTACAGGCGTGAGCCACCACACCCAGCTTTTTTTTTTTTTAAAACAGGGTCTTGCTTTGTAGTTCAGGCTGGCTCTGAGCTCACTA
>PVIC010021223.1:0-28757 GCA_004025085.1 Thryonomys swinderianus
AGTCTCCTCTAGCAGGGTCTGCTTCCCACAGCCAGGTGACACAACAGAGCTTGAGCTTTTGTACAGCTTTTTATCCAACTCCTTTCTATAAGAGTGGATAACATTATTATATGCAAGAGGCCACTCTCAGCACCTTAAGTGCATTAAACTATTTCATGTTTGTACTTCACAGAGAGGCAGTAGAGCTGGGATTTAAGCACAAGTAGTATGTACTGTTTGCTATTTAATCATGTAATATTCTTGCTTGTCTTAGCACTGAAATCATTATCATCTTCATCATCCTCAATGTCGTTGTCAATGTTTGCATGGTAGCTGTCATTACTGAGGGTCCGCCTGTGGTTTGAGCTCTTTTTGTGTCATCGCATTATTCTGAAGACAAGCGCATATTTCCACATGAGGAAACTGAGGCTGCCTGAAGTTAATGAGGGTGAGAGTCCCACGTCTAATGAGAGGAGGACTGGGAGTGGGGTTTTATTTATCTGTTCTCCACATCTGTTCTTCTTTCCTGCTTCTATGATCTTATTTTTACTACTGCTTGCTGCTTTTCACAACCAGCAAAGCATAAAGTGATGAGTTTTTTTTGTTACAATTTTCTCATTGATAACTCAATTCTCAGAAGGACCATTGTCTAAAAAGACATCACTTTTGCATTTCAGCAACCTGAGTTTTTTTCTCCTGATGCAGTGTATGAAGTGTATGAAGGGGGCCTGAATTTCTGCACATCTTTCAATTTCTTGGAAGTGGAATAATATCATCTGCTGCGTTTTCTAATATGGTGATGGGAATAGGTGAGCCGGGCACCTTGTGATTCTTATCCCCATTTAGTGAGCAAAGGTGCTTTATGAAAGCGAGGAAAGAATGTTTTTTGGGTTGAAATAAACTACCCTGAGGACAGAGTGATGGTAGTTGACTTTGACAAGGATGGGACCCTAACATGGCAACATTTGGACTCTTTCCCTATTGGTGGCAGTGCAAGAATGCTACATAACGAACAGGCATTCACTTGGGATTTATAGAGCAGCCATATTGCAGAAGACAGGAGACCTGGTAGCACCAGAAACCCTTCACTTGGCAAAACATATGTGATTTCTCTCTTAAAACGGGCAGGCAGAATTAAAGCAGAATGAACAGTTAATAGGCTTTGATTAAATAAAAACTTTATTCTTTAATGAGCTCTGAGTCACAGGTCTTGAGACTTCTTGTCTAGTGAACACACAGAATACAGCTTCTCCATGTTTCAAAAATGACCTTTTTTTTTTTCTGTTTTGGATGCTTGGGCTTAGATCTTTTGTGACATTTTCTTCTAAGCAAATATTTACAGCTGAGTTGGGAACTGACAGGAAGGAGGGTTTAAAATGAAAATATTACACACTGAAATTTACATCTGAGTGCACCACATGGTGTGACCATGGGCAGAGTCCTAAGAACTCAAAATATTTGTCAGTTTGTAGAACTTGAAAAAACCAAGCTGTTTTCCTTTGCTGATGTTAATTCTTCAAGTCACATTTTGTTTGGTGCATGCATTCTGGTGGCCGCTCTCACTTCCTACGTGATCAGCTTTATTGTAGTTGAGGGAACCTCTGGCCCTGGTTTTACTTTCTGTCCTCTGCTCAGAAGTGGTGTGCTCTTTCGGGCTAATGCCCTTTCCTCATTTCTATGTTTGTACATGTACTCATGCCACTTTTCCTCCCTGGCTTCCTCTCCGATTTCAAATCTGATCTAAAGCCAATAGTCTCTTCAAGCTGCCATCAGGTACGAGGGTCTGCGTGATGGCTTCTTAGTCCACCCCACTCAGAAATGACCAACACTGATGCCGATTGACTTTGCCACTTTATTAACTTAAAAAGTCATACAAGCAATTCAAATCAGTTGTAAAAGAGGAAAGTATAGAAAAATATTAAGTGCACATAAAAATCACTTGACATTCCAGGTTGTAGCTATCCATCATTTGATAACTACCTCTCATTTCTCTCCCACACACAGCACACATATAGGTAGGGAAACATGTAGTATGCTTGTGTGTGTGTATGTGCGTGTACACATACATAAATATAATTTTATATACTTTGCCTCATTCTATAGGGATTTTCTCTTTTCTCTTGGATATCTTTTTTTTTTTTTTTTTTTTTTTGAGACAGGGTCTCACTTTGTGTTCAGGCTGGGTCTGAGCTCACTATGTAGCCTAGGCAAGCTTTGAACTCAGCAATCCTCCTGTCTCTGCTTCCCGAGTGCTGGGATTACAGACATGAGCCACCACGCCCGGCACTGTGGTATAGAGGCATTGATTGTTGGTGGGCATGAGTCTCCATGCCCAGCATTGTTTGTGGTTACCGGGGATCAACTCAGGTCCTTGCGCTTGCGAGGCAGGTACCGGAACCACTGAGTTAACCCTCTGGCCCTTGGATATCTATTTTTAATAGAACTTTTTCGTTACAAACTAATCTAGCTTGAATGTGTTTTGTGCCTTTTAAGGCCTATTATCACTTACACATATAAATATTCAAGCATATGTACACAAGCATTTTTGTCATTGGTTTGTATAGTGCAAGTCTTTGCATATTACTTTTCTCCTTAATGCACAGGAGCATGACCCCACCTTTCCTTCTGCTCTCCCCAGTTAGGTTGGCAGAGACATGTTATTTTTTTCAATGGCTATGTGATTTTTAATGGAACGACTGTGCTGTGGAATTCTTAACAAATTCCTTACCAATAGGCACTTATATCGGTTCACTAATTTTAAATAAATAACGCTAAAAAGTACCCTTTTTTCTGTGTCTACCATTTCTACTGATGCTTTCACCTTTATGAGTGGATTCCCCAGTCGTATTTCTGAGCTAAAAGGTCCAGCTGCCACCACGGTTCCCCGGTTCTCCTCAGGTTGATGGGCTGGGTGGACTTTCCCTTACCCTGTGCCCTCTGTCCTAGTGCGTGTGACATAGCCACCCAACAAGGACAGTCTTCTCTGCAGTTTGCCCCTCCTTGATTCTGTGATGGAAAATGAAAGAAAGAGATCTGAGCTGGCCAGTGACATTGGGCCCAAGGACCCCTGTGCTTCTGGGCTGCGTTGTGTTCAGGTCCTGCCTGGTCTTTGGTAGCTGCACTCAAGGTGTTTCTCAGTTCCTACCCATCTCTGACTTTCAGCTCTTAGAAGTCCAAGTGTGGAGACCACATGCTGCAGAAGAAGCTGCAAAGAAACACAACTTGGAGAGTCAAGGGCAGTATCAGTCCCCCGCTGATAACACAACTAAGCTCAGGGCTTGAGATTATGACCTTTATTTATTTATTTATTTTTCCAAAAAGGATCCCCTGGTAATCAATAGAATGGGTCTTCTACCTTGAGTTTCTTGTCCCTTAGGGCTCGCTTTGCCTTTCTGATGAATACAAAAGCAACTGATTCTGAAATTTTGTTCCAGCCAGATGGCTGATTCCAATGGGTCTCTCTATTTCCAAAGTACAGGCGCAATTGTCCCTGTGGAAAAGGGTGGCTTCAAGGGAAATGAGTATGGCCTTTCTCTCAAATGGGAGCTGAACACCAGAGTAGGACCCCCGAGATGGGTCTTGTTTCTGGTAAAGCTTAATCAGAGAATTTAGATTGTACAGCTGCATCCGCCTTCTTGAGCTTCCTCTCTGTGTTGATCTGAGCTGATATTTAGAGGTCTCCTTGCCCTCCGGGGTTTGTTCCGTGGGGCATCTGTGAAGGAGGATCTTCTGAGGTTGGGATTTGGCACGACACAGGACAGGTGCTGCTCTGTTGTCTCCTTAGATACAGCAGATGCCACTTGTGTTGAAAGGGACTTGGAGGGATTGTGGGGTGGCCTACAGCTGTGGCTGGGAGCTGAGGGTGGGGTTCAGGACATACTAGCACCCAAGCCATAGGACTCTTAGGGTGAACACGCACGCTTTCTAGGCCAGGTAGATGGTTCTTGACCTGAGCTGCTCCGGAAGAGTCACGCTCCATGGACATGGTTTTTATCTCTACCCTTCATTCTTCCTTTCAAGCCTCAGGCAAGGTCAGCAATCCTGGAGTCCTCAGAACTTCTGGTTCTTGTGCAGAGGTGCAAGAGAGCCCCAAATGGGCTGACCTGATGCTGACAGCCTGTGGCATATCTGCTGTCACCACATATTGGCCTGATTTCATTGAGAAGATAAACCGGTGTCTGTCCTTTGAGTGAGAGGCTGGAAGAACTGTGGCCCTGCTCTCCCCTCTACAGAGTGGAAGTGGCAGTAACTGTCCCGCAGAACATCAGATCCTTCCTCTTGTACCCTCAGGGACCACCAGGCCATCTGTAAGCTCAGCTTCCTCCAATGGCAGAAGGCCTTTCTTGGTTTGCACCCCATGTTTTCATTCTTGTTCCGGGATTCCCTCTCTTCCTTTGGGCTCCACCTGTTCTGAGCTGCTGGGTTGGCCTTACATGTGTCTGGGTTCTTCCATGCTTCCGGGTCTCTGCATCTCCCAGTCTTTGTCCTCCCGCCATGAGTTAAGCACCCTTCATGCCTGTTTTCTTCTGACCAAGTCCTCTTTGAGCTTCTCATTTCCTCTGGGAGGCTTTCTCTGGCCCTTCTACACTGGGCTTGCTCTCCTGGGCTTTACAAAGCTCCCAGCAATTCCTCTGTCTCTTGCCACATCCTACCGTGACCTCTGGTCTCTCTGCCTGCTAGTGGCTTCCTGAGCAGACGGCCTTCATCTTTACATCTCAGTAGGGAGCACAGCGCCCAGTACTTGGCCTTGGGGAGTGGATAAAGAAATGACTGGTAGGGCACTGGCAAAGGACATGGGCTTTGAAGTTCAAACCTGCCTTTTCCAAATGCAGTTCTGTAGCTGCAGAGAGCTAGAGTTAGGTAGGCACAGGATCACTGTGGGAAGACTGAATAAAATAACACATGTGCAGTGCTTACGGGGCACAAAGGAAACAGTAGAGGGGCTATATTGTGACTAGAAGATTATCAGATGTTCAATACTGGTAATGATTGCTAAGTCACACGTGTAAACTGGTGAGCATCAGCATTTCTGCCTCCTGCAAGACTTACTCTAAAGTGCTTTGAAGCCACAGTGGCCTGAGAAGAGGAGTGAAAATAGATAGGAATTGACCGAAGTCACCACCAGGTGAAATTATGCACAGACAGCTTCAAGGCAGCATGGGGAGAGGGAGGTTACTGACACTTTCACCTTCTCTACACACTCTTCTGTTCCTTCAGAAAATTCTCCCTTGTTGGGAGCAATTCTGTTTGGGAGAAATAACTGAAGGTTGAAATTAATCAGGTCTTCCTGGTGCAGATGGACTCTGGACTCAACTCACCTTTACCTCTGTTAACAAACAAAGACTCTGGTGGTCCCACATGCTGTGATGCTTCAGGGTGGAACTAGGCCATTACAGGTGTCTTCCCTGCCCTGGGGAATCGCTAGGACTATTGTGGGTGTCTGTCCTGTCCTGGGAGTCTGTTACATTTGTTACTCCGTAGTAGATATTGAAACTACTGCCCTCTGCGTGACCTGTTACCTTGCTTGCTTTGAATGGACTTAATAAAAGGTGTGGCAGGTTGGGGCCTGGGGCCTTTTGCTACCCAGAGTAGCATGGATCAGGCCCAAGCTCAGCTTTTCTAGGCTTCATTTCTGCCTAATTATTGATTATTATTTCACTGTGTGCCACTGACTCACCAGAGACTAGAATCTAATGCAAGGGTTCCAGTTACATTCCCTTCCCCTGTTTCCCACACTCCCTTACAAAAAGGAGAAAGGAAAGAAAAAAAAAAGGTACTGAAGTGACACTGCAAACGATGTCAGACTCCAGTGAAGATCGCATGTTTGTTCAGGACTGTCTGGGAGCACACGTCCCGCTGTGTTCTCTGTGCAGCATGATGTTGAGACTGCAGGAGCCTCACGCTGATGTTAGGAACCAGGGTGGAAGACGGCAGATGCTTTCTTCACTTCCTGCTCCCAGCAGAGCAGCTCACATAGAGCCGTATTTCTATCCATGTGCGCGTAGAACACCTTCTCTCTCTTTCTTGTGGGCCTCTGCTTATTTCATAACGTGCAGCTCTGCTGACATTTGTCACACCCCTACTGTGTGCAGGGAGTTGCTGATTCTCTCCTTCGGTGCTGTGTCTTCCACCACATTAACACGCCTGACTTGTTAAAAGCAGAGACTTGTCTGAAAAGAAATGTGTGTAGAATAGATATCTACTGTTTGTAAGTAGATGACATAAAATTTTTTTCTTTAAATTCCATAGAAATTGACCTTGGTACTGAGGTTTACATCAAAGGATGGTGGGAAGAGAGAGAGAGACAGAGACACAGGCAGAAGAACATGATAGAGACACAGGGAGAGAGAATGCAACAAAGAACCCAGTCCTAACGTGATGTGTGACTCAAGTGCTTTACTTCTCTGGAGTTTGGTTTCCAGAGATTTTTGACCTTATAAGATCCCATATATTATGATTCAAAAACACAAAAGAAACATATCACAGTCTGGATTGGCTGTGCTAATATGGAAGGTGTAGTGGAGTTGGAAGGCTTGGCTTGGATGGTGGCCTTGGCACTGGGGCCGAATGATGCTGGCCCCAGCTCCAGCCTTCCCCAGGCCTTCTGTATACATCAGGGATCGACCTCTGCTTTTCTTGCTGCATAGAGCTGGTAGGAAGCTCCTGAGAGATGATGCCTGTGAGCGGGCACATGCATGGAGGATCGGAAGGAGCTGCACATGCACACACACATGCGTGTGGATACACACACGTACATATATGCAGACACCTGCGAGCTTGGATTATCTCGATTTCAGTGATGTCAGCCAGCACTTTTGATTCTGCCTGGTGAGGTGGTGGAAGGAAACCCCATCTCCGTCATGTTTTGTCTGCCAGACGCAGTACCAGGGTATTTGCAGCAAGAGGGCGCCAACGGCCCTGTGTAGCCTCATCTACACCTGTCTTCACTCGAGAGCGCCTGAGTACCTCACCTTTTATTTGTTTGCCCAAATGGAGACCATTTGTCCCGTGCTAAATGAGCTGTTTCTGTGCTCCTCTGTCCCTTGGTACCTGGGGCTGCATTCACGGGTGAAGTCAGCCGTGGATCTCAGGAGGCTTTTTGAGAAGTTTATTAGGAGAAGAGGGAAAACATTTCTCCGCAGGTTATGTCTTCCCTCCCTAGCCTCGCCTCATTAATCCGAGCAGGGCGAGTTACCTAGAAGCAGGAGGGTAGGTCACCTGTGGGTGGGAGGGCAGGTTGCAGACCTAGGGGTGGGCACAGGCCTCCCGGTGGTCTGGGTTTGTCTTCTGGCTGCTCTAGTTCAACAGGTGGCTAATTAGCTGTAATTGGCTGCCTCAGCTGCGGGCAGCTTGGTCTGCTCTGGCAGCTTGGCACAGGCACCTTCGGGAGCTCCAGGACTCACCTGCTGTCATGGCCTGCAGAGTGGAGTCCCTTCTTTCAGAAGGGACCCTCTGGGGCCATCATGAGTGGCCAGCCTCTGAGAGATCAGGCGGCACTTTCTGTCCAGACTCCGGCCACCATAAGGTGTCCAGACTGTGGCTGCCAGGAGGTGTCCTATGTGGGGCTCCTGGTTGATTTGGGGCTAGGTGGGGTGACACCATGCCATGACTGTGCCAGGTGTGGGTAATCTCAGTCCTGAGTCCCTGTGACGTCCTGCTGGTACAGAATGGTTTCACAGTCCCGGACACAGAGAGGCCATTTGTCAGCTACTTCCAGAAGTCCTCCAAGGTGCCCACCCACATGTGCTCTCCACAGGAGCAGGAGGAAGTGATGATACAGCTCAGGCCACAATCCAAAAGGAGCCCGTGTCCATCTCTACTGGGGAGCCCAGGTGCTCAGCAAGTCCTTGTGGAGTAAGTTTTCAGAGACCTTCCATAGGGTATTTGTAGGGTTAAGAACTCGAGTGCCACCTTCCAATCTCCTTTCCAGCACTCGGAGGCACATCTGATCTTCAACATGCAGTGCTATGTCTTCAGATTTTAGATTCTGTTGCTGTGAAATGGGATGATGATTAGATCTACTTCCTGGGCTACTTGTGGACATGGAAGGAAACACTTAAAAGTACCATTTCACTACATATTAACTGTAGCTTTCAACTAGCCACATAACTTTCTTCTTATCACAGATGAGGCTGAGACAGTGTGTGTGTGTGTGTGTGTGTGTGTGTGTGGTATGCATGGTACTGACTGAGCCAGCTAATTAGAGATGGACCCTCAAGTTGATGTTAATTGTCATCTTCCCATCCTTAGGTGATCCAGGTCTGAGAAGCCAGTCCTTCCTGTACCTCTCTGTCAGCCAAACTGGATCTTTCTTTGTTTACTTTTGTTAATTTCCCCAGATCTTATATCTGAAGAAATCAAAGAATGCAGATCTGGGTAAAGTCCTCCGCCTCAGACCTACAGTGGCTCCTCATTGCTCTGGGAGGAAGTTGAACCCTTTCCCATGGTGGCCCTGGGTGATCGAGCTCGGGGATCCACTTGTAGTTAGTTCCCTGTGAACCCGGGTGTCGGTTCCTTCTGAGCCTTTGACACCCTGGGGCAAGGTCTGTGGAGTGAGTGGCTGTGAGTGGCTAGGGGATCTCCCTGCCTCCCGGAGCCTGATCCTACTCCAGACAGGTGGGAGAGCTCCTCCCATGGCATGTGCCACCCTTGACTTTCTCCTGGTGGCTGAGCACACTGGCTGTGCACTGTGTGAAATGTCATTCTGGCAGTGCCCTTTCCACGCTCCTCCTGTGCACCCAGCATTTTCCCCTTACGCCACCTGTCATAAAGGTCTCCTGATGTTGTTCTCTTGTCTGGGAGTCCAGGGACCCTGGTCTGGGTCTTGCTGCTGGGTGGAGCTCCCATCAACAGCAGGAGGGAATCAAGGAGTATTTGGTAAATGCAGGGATAAATGAATGAGTCCAGGGTGCAGTCTGATGCAAGGAGCCAGGCAGCCCTGAGTCCCAGGAACATGTGGCCTCTGATCTTCCCATGCTGACGTCTCTAGCTCTGCTGGTGGTAAACATCAGCCCCAGCCTTTATAGTTCTTATTATGTTTAAAGCCTATCAGTCATCTGATAGTATAATTTTCTAAGTAGTTCCATTGCAGCACTGCTAATTGAGGAAACACCAGCTCCTTTTGAAGGCTTACTCTGTGTGTGGCTGTCACTGGCGAGTGTCGAGACTGGCTGTCAATCACTGACAATAGTGTGCCATTGTGGAATAATTTAAGTTTAGGTCTTTCTTTCACTCAGGCATTCAGACTCGGTTATATGTTTTCATACTGAGCTGAGAGCAATCTGGGGTGAGAAATTGTCATAGGTTCTGTGAGCTAAAATGGAGATTTCTTTTTTGATTTCAAATTTCCCTGATTTGGGTGTAGAGTAGCTTGGAGGGGACAGGGATGAAGATTTGGGAGCAAGGGTCTCTGGGCCCCAAGTTTAGGCCTTTTCTTTCTCCCTGCCCGGCTGCTGGGAGGCCCTGAAATGAATGCTTCAGGCTGTTCCTTGTCCTTATACAATTAGAAGGGACGAGATGACTCTATGCTGGAGGTCTTCACTGGAACCTGTGACATATGAAAAGCCCTTCATCTGTGTAAGGCAGACGCTTTGGAAACAGCAGCACTTCCAACCAGCTCGTGTGGGCCTGTCCTTACTGGGCTCCCAAAGGGCAGCTGCATGGTCACTGGGTGGTCTCAGGATTGGCATTGGGATCGAGCCGACCTGAACAAAGACCTCTGTTCAGTTACTTCACTCACCAGCTGGAAGACTCAGTGGCATCTAGAAAATTCCTTTAAGAGGGGGGCAGAGGTACTTGCTATCAAGTTGTTATAGAGACAGAAGCGGTGCAAGCTTTCAGTAGACTCTGCTCAGTAAATACTAGTTCCTTTCTCCTCTTCCTCTCTACATTTTAATGTACTTAATTTAGGCCAGGTGTGTGGAATGGAAAAAAAGAGAGGTGATTGTTTCAGTTACTTGTCTTATTGCTGAGACAAAATACCTGACACTCCAATAAAAGGAGATGGAGATTTCAGATCATAGTCAGCTGGCTCCAGGGCAGGATGGCATGGCAGTGGGGCCGCACGGAGGAGAAATAGTTCACGTCCTGCAGAAGGTAGCAAAACAAGTGTCCTTTATATCTTATCTCTTGTATCTTTTATCCCTTATTTCTTATCCAGGCTACTTAGGGCAGGCAGGACTCGCAGCCTTTGCGCTTAGCATTGCACCACGAAGCAATCCCAGAGCCACACACTCTAGATGCTTCTGAAAAATTTATGTCTGCATGAAGCTTTGGGGGACATGTGGACACAGCCATAATGGGGACCAAGAAGTGCGACCTTACTCTGTATGACAGAAGCAAGTGCAGGAGCGTTTGCATGACATTCCGTGCCACACCTACTGTAACAGCTTTGCTTATTCAGCAGAAATTTATTGAACATCTACCATGTGCTCCCTACAGTTGGAGTAGCAAGAAACAGCCGTGCAGAGGAGTGTGTGTGTGCTCTGACCGAGGCTGCATTCTACAGCCGAAGAACCAGGGAGTCAACAAGGAGATATTATGTCGCCATCTACAGTTAATAATTGGGAAGAGAAATAAAGGAGCAAGGAGGCTGCTTCCGGCCCTTCTGTGAGTGGTGGGGATCTGCCCTGAGGGGTAACACCGCAGCAAAGCCCCCGTCTTTGCTGATGTCTCCACCTGCAGTGTCCCCCTCCACACTTGTCCCTTGGTCCTATCAGGGAATATGTCACGAGACCTCTATGTGCGCCACGTGTCGGGGTGCTTCTGCCTCGGCTCGGACCTTCCTCCTCACTCTCCCCTCCTTGGACTCTGTGTTCCTGCTTCCGTTGGGTGGGCCGCCCTCTGACTCCACCTCCTTCTTCCTTTTAGCTGCAGGGCCAGACCAGGGGCCAGGTGCAAAATAAAGTCATGAAGGGTGTGTGGAAGGGTGGGACACAGGTACTATTTGTGTGGAGCCTGTGGTGGCACAGTGGGAAGGCAGCCTGGGTTCGGTTCCAGGACACCCACGCAGCTACAGAGATGCGCTTCGCTGCAGAGCTGTATGGAGCTGCTCCCTGTGACCCGGAAGGCAGAAGAGTGATGGCTTCCATTTTGGTGACCCTGGGCAGCCATCAGGGTGGCACTAAGGCTTCTGGCCATTCACGTTTGCCTCTCACCAGCTGTGTGGCTTTGGGTATGATCCTTATTCTTGGTGTGTGGGGGGGTGCTCTCCTCTCTCTGTGGTTATGTTTGGCTGGATTCAGAATAACTTGACATTCTGTTCTGGAGCGTCCTGCTTGTCCAAAGCTACGAACGACAGAGATCAGTGTGGATTAAACACGAAGATGAAAAGACAGGGCTGTTTGGGGGGAAGAGCGTGACTTCAGAGTCAGCCAGACCTAGGTCTGCATTCAGATTCTGCCTGGGGCCAGTGTTCTCGTGGGTGGCAAGTTACCAAATTTCTCTGAAGCTGAGCTTTCTTGACCTGTTCCACCATCTGTCACAAAGATGGACTGAGATGGCGTCTGGAAGGTGCGGGAGTGACCTGGACGTGTGAGGCTCTGCTCCGCCTGTCGATACTTGGTTGTGTTTCCATTGGGTCTGTGGTCAGGCCACGTGTACTCAAAGCCAGCTCAACTCCAGACCTTGTAGTCTGGGTCCCTACACTCTGCTTACAGCCCCAGCTACACAGCACAGGGCTGGGCCAGGGCCTGGCTGGTTCTGTACTCTGGCCACCTCCTCTGGCCTATGCCTTACCTACCCAGCCTGCATCGCGGTGTTATCCCCTTCCCTTGCCCAGTTGGACCCTCCCAAGCCCTCTCTTATGAGGTGGACTAGAGAGAGCTGTCCTCAGACTTGAGGTTAATGTCCTGCTGTCAGTCTGCTTGTTTGAAGTCTTGGACCAAATCGTTTCCCTATACTGAGCCTTAAGCTTATTATTTTTGAAGTGGTCCTTTGGCCTGACTGTGATTTATCCTGTCTGGGTGGTAACCTTGGAATTAGAGCATTCTCAGGCCTTACGGTAGTTGTATAGCTGAGAGAACCTGAAGTTTATTTATAGTTTCTCAATTTAGGTGACCATAGCTAATTTACCCACTGTCCCTGGACTCAGTTTCCTCATGTGTACAGTGGAAATAACAATGACAGCTAGCACAGGCTGTATCTTACCTTGTGCTGGCCATGCTCCTAAGCCCTTCACACTTGTGAACTCATTGCAGTCCTATGAAGTTGGCACAATAATCATCTCCAGGGCAATGCTGAGGAGCCTTAGGCATAGAGAGATTCAGCAACTTGTTCAAGGGTCTTGTCTTAGTCACTTTCTCATCTTTGGAATAAAATATCTGACATCTATAACTTGAAGGAGGAAAAACTGGCTCACAGTTTCAGCCCATGATCAGCTGTCCATGAGGTGGAAGTGGCATGGCAGAGGGACCAGAGAAGGAAAGTTGCTCACATCATGGTGGCCAAGAGGCAGGGTGGGAAGGGAGGAGCCAGAGAGGCAGAGACAGCTTTTCCTGTTATGCCCCAGGGACCCATCTCTAACCAGCCCCACCTCCTCTCCCCACACTCAGCAGTAGACCTGATTTCAGCAGCAGATGCACCTGTGATCCACTGCCCCTTAAAAACTCCACCTCTGAACACAGGAAACTCCTGGGGACATTCTAGATATTGTCTACCTGATAAAAGGTACAAATAGAATTCAAGCCTTCTCTTCTAACTTTGGACCCACAGCTTTCACCATCAGATCATACTGACAGTCATGGTGTCACAGTACCTACTTTGCAGACCTTTTATGAGGTGTAGAAGAACAGATAGAGTGTGTGACATTATACATGTCCAATCATAGTAGTACTATTACATCAGAGTCCTGCGAGTGTGGCACAGCTACACTTAATGAACACATTTGGTGGCTGCTTTGGCCATGTCTACTTCTAATGAAACAGTAATTCTCAAGACCAGGTATTTCTCTGGAGCCAGGTCCCTTCCTGTCAACCTAAGCAGTCTCAGGTAATCTGCTGGGATTTCATAGGGATCCCTCTAGGGATGCCACGTTGGCCTTTGCATGTTCTCTCCCAGTGGTCAGGGCATTGGAGGGGGCTGCCTGAAAGCCTGCCGGTAAGTAAAGATTCGGGTTCTGTTGTAAAGCCGAGTGCTTTCCGAGCTCAGGAAGCAGGGTCAGGTTTGCAATTTTCTTCAGCTCCAGGAGAAAATGCTCTGCCTGCACCTTTACACCCAGGAGTCTTAAGAGATGTGGGGTTTGGTGGTGACCTCTAGCCAGGCTGGTGGTTACATATAAAGCTGAGAGTGATTGTTAAAGCCTCCTGGCCATTTTGCTCTCTCCTTAAAAATGAAACGTCCAGCAATGAGTCGGTCTATTCCCAGATCAGCTGACCTTTACAAGGATGACTTGGGAGTGAAGATGTCTGGTGCCTTCTTGACCTGGGTCCTTTTCAAGGGTGGAAAAGGCCACAGGCAGGGAATGTGACCTTGTCTTCTTGTCAGATTAATGAAAAAGAAGAGAAGACATCAGCTTTGATCACTGAGTTCCTTAGTGAGGCAGCTGCAATGTGGCAGGGCAGTGAGGAGTGAGCGGGGTATGGAGAGGCTGGAGAAAGTGCAGAATGGCATGTGAGTGTGGGCTGGGCACAGATGACCTGAGTCTCACTCTGGGTCTGCTCCTAGCTGTGTGGGTGCTCGTGGGCAAGTTACTGCATTGGTCAGCTTAGCAGTGCTGTGACAAAACATCTGAGATGGGCAACTTAGAAGGAGAAAAGATGTTCTGTGGCTCATGGCTGAGAGGTTTCTGTCCATGGTCAGTGGTTCCATGGCTTCAGAGGCTGTGCTAAGGAGCGCATCGTGGCAGGGAGTGTGTGTGTGCAGCCACCCTCATAGCTGCACAGAGAAGCATGTGGGTGCTGTGTGGCTCTAACATTCCCTTTAAAGACATGTCCCCTATTTCCTCTGCCAGGCCTCATCTCCTAAATTTCCATTTCCTCCTAAAAGCTGGGAACCAAGCCTTCGATACTGTAACTCCAGGGGACCTCGAGGCTGCAAATGCATTGGTTATGACACTGTTGAAGATGACACATTCTCTGTCCAGTGTGTAGCAGTGTGGTGCTATAGCTCTGAGTAACTCTGTTAGGGGTTCTTGGCTGTGCCTTACTGCTGGGTCACTTGAGTATGTCTGCTGCCTTTTTGAGCCCCTGTGTTCACTGTTCTATTGGCCAAGCCTCTTTTGGTCCTCTCTTTCCATCCTTTCTCCCTTCCTTGCCTGGCTGTCCTTATTTTCCTCCTTTAGTTCCAGCCCTACCTTCCCCTGGAGTGAAAGTCTCCCCTGATGCCCGATGATCGAGCCACCTGTCACTATGCTCTTCTTGTCCCTGCACCCATCACTCTGCTGAGTGGGGCTGCTGAGGCCTTGTTCCTAGGGGCAGCCTCTAATTGCCTGTTGATGGGAGAAATACATTTCTTTCAACTCTGAGATTCTGTGCTTCTGTGTTTACTTGCTGTTATGGGCACCTAATTTCCAAAACGGTCATAAAAGATACCATCTTCTCTTCACAAAAAGGTAATAATTATAATCCTTTACACACATACAGAAACTCACACTCGACAAAACATTTTTTACATTTATTGCCGAGTACCTACTACCCAATGGCTTAGCAGCATTCAGATTTTAAAATAGGCCACTCTTGGAGCATATCCAATTAGATTTAGAACCATGGGACCATCTGCAGCGCGATGCCTCCTTATCTCTAGCTGTCCATACGTCTCAAGACCATAGCTTCTGTCTCCTGCTCCCTGTGGTATCACTGACCCCTGGAGAAGGGGCCGTGGAGCCTCTGAAGTGGCCATATTGCAAGGCCACCCTCATTTCAGGGAGGCCGCTTCGTGGGCCTGCTGCTCTAGCAACAGTGTCCGCATCAGGTATGTGATATCCAAGTTCACAGCCTCAGAGAGTCAGCGTGCTGTTGACAGAGTTGTCGGCAGGGGGAAAAAGAATGCAAGATTGTCGGACAGAAATAAATCTCGGAGTGTTTTGCCAAGCCATCCAAGCATGCATACATTTGCTGCTGCCTGAAAAATGTAGGGTAGGAGGGAGGGAGAGGCGAAACGGCAGAGGAAGAACTGGGCCAGCTTGCAGGTGGGCAGATCTGAGCTCTGCCCGGCCCTTGTGCCCCGCATTGTCCTGACTCCTTGGAGGCCCCTGGGAGTGCATTGTCTCTTGACTTACTTTCTTTCCCGTGACTTCTGTGATTTTTCCACTGTAGCTTTGGCCCATGATGGGCTACACACTGGAAAACAAAAAGACCTTGGTATGTCATGGGTATGGGCTCAAGCTGTGCTGGGCACTGAGGAACCCTAGTAAGTGAGTAGCCATGTCACCAGGGCTATTTTTGCTACTTGAATCCACTTCTGGACTCCAGTTTAGTTCTGAATGAGCTATTCTACAGCCTAGACACCTCATTCACTGAAAATTCCTATGGCCATTCATAGTTTTGCCCCTGCATTTAGCCTTTTGGACTACCCCACCTGTCCATCCCACCTACTTTTCTCATTGATGCGACAAAATATTCAACACTTAGTTAAAAGAGAAAAGGTTTATTTGGCTCACAGTTCTTTGTGATTTTGGTCCATGATTGGCTGGCTCCAAGGCAGGGTGGCATGGTAGAGGGGCATCACAAAAGAGAAACGGTTCCTGGCAGGCAGAAGACAGCAAAAGCAAGCAAGCGACAAGCAGTTGAACTACCGACAAGGCTCTTTCTGTCCCTTGTATCTTCTCCAGACTACTGTCACTTTGACATAGGATAGTGACATAGAGTAGTAACATCTACCTTCTGGAATGCTTGTAAGAATTCTCACCTCCACTGAGGCAGCTCACACTTGTTTGTTTGCTCCATGCAAGATCCCTTGCCAAATATTTTTCAGACAGCCTCATAATCCCTCCCTGGTTTTCTGGGTTCTGGTATCATCTTCATAGATGAGGAAACTGAGCTTCTGAAAATGAAGCAAATTCCTGAAGCACGGTGAAATGTATTGTGAGCTTGAACTCCACATGTTTAATGCCAGCTTTCTTTCTTCAGTCTCTGGCATATTCTCCCACAGTGTCCTCTGAAGGAAATGAGGGTTTGTTGCTGTGCCAGACCCGGCCTTTAGTGCCAGCTCTCTGGGCTTAGTGAATTTTCACAAGTTGGGTTGGAGTTGGTTTATTCTCAAAGCAATGCTGTTGCCTTGTGGTTATCCACAGGCCCCTGTGGCCACTCTGTGATGTGTGTTACACTTTTGCTGGCCTGAGGGGTGGACCACATTCAGGAGGTCTGGGTCCCTGCTCACCTACCTTGAGTCTGGCCTCTCTGCTCATTTAGTGGCTTTGAGAAAGTGAACCTCTCTGAACTTACTGCTTACTATCTAGGAGACAGGTTAATAAAATAGATCTTCAAAACTGTTAGAAAACAGAAATGATGCCATAATGCATGAAAGTGGTTTTTGAACTGAAATGTGTGCTATGAAGGAAGACTTATATATCTGAGCTCATATTCTTAGTAGAGTCCATTGAGCTACATTAGCACAGCAACAGACACTGAAGTGAACCCGAGGAGAATGCCAATCATGTGGACATGAATTTGGAGGTTGCTGGAGCAGATCTTGGCTCCACCCCTCACCACTCTGAGACTTGGTTTTGTTTTGCTGTTGCTTTAGGTTAACATTGGCTCACTCACTTTCTGAGGTTTCTGAGGGGGCCGAGTGGGACGGCTGATAGAAGTTTGCTGGGGACCCTGTGTTTTGGAACTTGTGCTGTTAATTCTCTTGGGATCCTCCTTGCCCTAATAGATCTTGGAAGAGATGGTTGTTTATGTGCTCTCAGAGATTTTATCTCTATCAGCCTTGCAGAGGTGCCCCCGTCTGGTGACAGAGCAGGGAGGCATGGCGTTCGTATCAATCAGCTTCACTGCTTCCGGCCCCTAAACTCCTCACTGGAGTAGCAATCCTCCCTCCATAGGCTGCCTACAAGCTGTCCTGATGGGGCCTGTGACCACTACCACTTGTTCCTGCTTGTTAAGGCCACCTGGGTGACAAGCCCTCAGGGGACGTTGTGCATGGTCAGGAGCCCAGGCTTGAGGAGTGGAGGGCAGTGCTCTGGGGTACTTTTTACAAGTAGAACAAAGAGAATTTGAACCTGGTTTGTCTAATTGCAGATTCCAGGCCTGTCCCTTGGCCCCGCTGGAAACACATGAGGAGCCTGATCATCCTCTAATGGCCCACAGACTAGTGAGGCTAGGAGTCTCCTGTGAGGCGATTAGAAGCAATTCCCACTTTGGGAATGCAAGGGGCGTGGGCGGAGGGTGGGCAGTCAGACTAAGGTAAAGCGCCAGGGAAGCTATTCTTTATTTTCAAAGAAAAAAAAATGCCTGTATTTGGATTCTTTTTACACATCCAGCTCGGCAGAAAATTGGTTTGCAGAGGATGTAGGTCGTGGCTCTGGCCCAGCATCTGGACGCCTTATATTGTACACTATATTACCGGAGTAATATCGTGCACTTTATTAGCACCAGCAGGATTTGGGATTCCCACGGGGACTGTTCGTTGCTGTCAGATGTATAAGGCCATTTAATCTCCTTTATCAGATCTGGTTCTGCTGCTCCTGCCCCCACTTCCCCTTGCAGACCAATAAAGAGAATTTCTTCAGAGCCCTTGGTCTGAAAACCAGCTTTTAAATACTTCTCCAACTGCCCCAATGCCTGGATCTCATAAGCAAGCAAACTAAGACAGTGTCAGTGCCCTGAAAATCTGCTTTGTGCTGTTGAGGCGTCATTTTCTCTGTAAGTTTGTCATTGGAATGTCCTTTTCCTTAGCCAGGGACTTGCAGAAGAGTCTTCCTCCTTTAGCCACCTCGCTGATCTTGCCTCACTGATCTTCGTCTCATCTTTGGGGACAGGTTGACATGCTTTCATCAGAAAACCAGTCATACCTTTGGTCCTGGCTGAGAGATGCGGCTGGAGTGACCTGATAGGGAGGAGCCTTGATGTCTTTAGCTAGAAGATGGGGTGATAATACCTATTTCGAGGAACCACTTGAAAAACAAGCTGCACTGTGTCTAAAATGCATATTCCAGGGTGCAGCATCTAATAACTAATGGTCCTGAAAGGAGGTGAAGGGAATGAACAGTCGCTACAGAGAATCGATCTCATTCGTAAGGCAGGACTAGGGAGAAGGCTGGATAAAGACCTGGGGTGGGGGTGGTGCACACGAGATCCAAACCTCTGCCCTTCCTGGCTGTGTGACCTGAGGCAAGTCACTCCCCCTCTGAGTCTCTGCTTTTTTTTTTTTTTTCCTTTTCTGTCAGATATGGATAAAGTCAGAAGGATCAAAGAAAGCACAGGAGCTTTGCAAATTGTAAGGTCTGGTACATCAGGAAGGAATTCCTTTTGTCTTCATTATGGCCATAACTAATAGATAAGGCTCTCTGGGCACCCAGAGGTGATGGAGGCTGAAAGGCCCCCTGCTTGCTGTGTTGGTGCCCGTGGCACACGCTCTGAAGCAGGCGGCCCGCCCCAGATGGAATGGGAGGCAGGGATTTTTTTTTTGTTTTTCTGAAGTGGTGCAGTCTGTCTCTCCTCTCTCTCTTGCCCAAGGAATATTGAAATCTGCAGTGGCTTTGTGACATACACTTACAGTACACTGAGAAACTCTCCTCCATACAATTGAGTTCCGTTCTTTCAGAGAAGATTGAAAAGTCCACCCGCGTAAAACCCCGCTCTGCCTCATCACCGCTACAGTGGCCTCTTTACTTGACCTCTGCCTGGAGCAACTGTTCCAGTGGCTAAACGCTTGGTGCTCACAACTGGCCTGCCTGTCTGCCTGGCTCCCTCCCTTACCTTCCTTTGTCCTTCTCCTCCCTTCTCCTTCCCTTCCTCCCTTTCCTTCCTGTTATTTTTTTCTTTTTGGTGTTGGAAATTAAATGCAGAGATGTTCTACCACCGAATTACATCCCCAGTCCTTTTAAAATTTTTATTTATTTTTTTGAGACAGAGTCTCATTTTGTAGTTCAGGCTGGCCCTGGGCTCTCTATGAAGCCCAGGCTAGCCTTGAACTCACAGCAGTCCTCCTTCCTCTGCCTCCTGAATGCTGGGATTACAGGCATGAGCCACCGCGCCCAGCATTGTGATATGTGGTTACCAGGGATTGAACTCTGGACCTTGTACTTGCAAGGCAGATGCCAGAACCACTGAGCTAACTCCCCAGCCCTTAAAGTTATTTTTGAGATAAGGCCTCACCAGGTTGTCTAGGCTGGTCTGGAACTCATAGCCATCCTAGTAGCTGGTGTTACAGGTGTGTACCACACACTAGGCTGGCTACTTTATTCCTGTCATTCAGTCTGTGAATCCAGCCAGGATCCCAAGGTGTGGCTTGGTGAGGCACAGCTCCCTGGTAGCCTGTTTGTCTGGCATCACAAGGGACACTTAGATATTTGAACTACAGGACTGTGTGATCTGCTGGGCCTGTAGAACAGCATCATGTTTATGAGCAAACCAGGCCTTGGAGAGTCCTGCTAGAACTGAGGGTTCCAGAAGACCCTGAGCCAAGCAGTCATGGCCAGCAGTCCTGACTGTCCTTGGCAAGGACCTGGTGATGAGGTTACATTTGTGCAGCTTTTGGAGAGTGCAGGGCACCTGCTCATGTACTGTGCCAGCCATCCCAGGGCAAAACAGGTTTTTTTTTTAAATTGAATTCTTTATTGGTACAATTTATATACATCTCAAAATCACATATAACATTGGGAAATTTGTACCAGTATAAGCCACAAGTTAGTTCTCATTTTTACCCATATCCCTACCCACTCCCCCCTGAAAACAGGTTCTTGATATGGCCTTGCACCATGACACCAGCTCCCATTTAAAATTCCCTCTTTGTCTCCATCGTATTGGGCCAGGTGCTCAGTTTTCCAGGGGCTCCATGAGCACAGAGGAGGCATATACGTATATATTTCTACCCGTGTCTATATAACTTCACCTCCACTGCCCTAGGAAGGCAGTGAGCCTCAATTCCTCAGGCACAGGAAACTCTCTGTGTGTGTGTGTGTGTGTGTGTGTGTGTGTGTGTATTTGTAAGTGTGAGTGCATGTATTTAGAAAGACTCAACCAATAACAGCACCTAAGGAAGAGCCAGTTCTCGGAAAGTTCCTGCTTTATAAAGAGAAAAGATGCAAGCACAGGCTGCCGCCAGGTCGGGGTAGGGGGCACACTGACAGCGCTGGGACCCGCATACACTTGGCCAGTGGTGTCTCACTGACTGTGGACACTTAGGGTCTGAGGAGCAAAGCCACCGAGGGCGGCATGCCATGTCCAGCGCAAGTGGGCCTCCTTTGTTCCTCTCTCATTGGACATGTCTATAAGCTCTACGAGATGGTTGGCCCTGTCTTCATGTTACGCTGGAAGTGGCTCTCGTGGCCCAGAGACTCACCCCAGACCTACAGCTGAGAAGGCGCCGAGTTCCTTGGTACAGCTTCTGAGGCTCCAACACCACGGATATTAAATTGCCCTCTGATTGGCTCTGTAGGTTTTATTTAACATTTAAAAAAATTAATATGCAGACGTGTCTTCTTCCCCACTCCTTCCTCTCGGTTCTCTTGGGAGAAGCAAGTGGTCTTTGTTTTCCTTGAATGCCATCTCTTGGCTGAAAGATAATTTAAAGACTGTTCTTTTTATTATTAACTTAATTAATTTGCAGTACTGGAGACTGAGCCTGGGGCTTTCATACTGAGCTACACCTTTACCCCTTTTCAAATACTTTTTTTAAAAATTTTGAGACAGGATTGAGGTAAGTTACTAAATTGTCCAGGTGGGACTTGAATTTGCAATACTTTTGCCTCAGCCTCCCAGGGATTAAAGGTCTGTTCCTTCACAATTGGCTAGCAGTGGTTTATAGCCATGGTGCCCCTTAGAGTCACCTGGGGCACTTTTCAACACTCTGGATCCCAGCAGTGCCCGGAAAGCAGAATCTCTGCAACTACTGTCTTTTTTCTTTTTAAATCTTCCAGTCTTTAGCTGTAGCCATGCTGCAGAGTCACTGACTGTCCCTTCTACAACTAGGCCCTTTAGTAGGCCTAAAAAATTGTCGCCTACTCTGTTTGAAGGCCGCCAACCACACGACAGGACACAGTGCTTACCAACCCCAGCAGGCAGCTGATTTCATTCCTGAGGTCCTCACTAACAACTTGTAAACAAACTACTGGAAAAATGAAAGCAAATCTTTGTTCCTGAATAGATAGTGTTGAGTGTTCTGTTAACTTATTTAATCCTCCCAGGACTTTGCCAAACATCATTCTCTGCATGGTACAGAGGACGTACTTAAGCCTTGGCCACTGAGCTCTCACACTTGCTAAAGGCAGAGCCTGCTATGCAAACCAGCCAGACAGTGAGGACATGGAAGGCCTGGTCCTGCCTGCTGGAGCTTTCTCCAGCCAGAAGTCTGTCCTTCCAGGCCAGACAGCCCAGCCAGTGGATGATGAATGTGATGGACGTGACGGGCGAAGCGCAGGTGTGGTGGGCATGTGTGAGCCGTGGCCCTGCCTGCGTGAGGGGTGCAGCTCTGTGAGGGAAGGGGAGTGCCTCTGCAGGGCGCCCCCAGCCCAGCCTGCAGGCTGAGGCAGAGCTGATGAGGGAAGCCGTGCTGAGAGCACAAGAGGCCCCGAGGCTGGAAAGTGCCCGGTACTGTGAGGAATCTGGAAGGTCTCAGCCATCACCAACCCTCAAGGGTGGCGTCAGGGATGTTAGGCAGACCCAGCTTGGTCTAGGTGGAGGAATATTCACCAGGGGCAGTGTGTAGCCAGATGTGCACCTGCCAAAGATGATGCCCAGCCAGGAAGTAGTGCAGATGGATTTCTGCTTTTCGTTACTCCAAGACTTCGTGCTTTCTTACATAGGAGAAGTATTTCTTCCCTTCCTTCCTTTTTCATAGAGGTGCTTCAAGCAGAGAGCCAAGCCAGAGAGGACATCCTGGGCTTCCAGAGAGCGTACCTTAGATGAGAAGGAAGGAGGCAAAATCAGGGGGCCAGAGAGGAGCCTCTAAGGCTGAGCTGCAGGGTCAGAGCCTACTGGTTTGTGCTGTAGCTCCTGGACCTCTGCTCTTGGGTTCTTAAGAATAATACATGTGTGTTTGAAATTTAAATAGTAGGGAGGTGAGCCTGGCCGGCAGGACTGTGGGACCCTACTCTTTAGGACATCTTTTGGAAAGTGCCTTGTATTCCTTATGAAAAACACCCACAATCTAACTGCAGATTTGTGAGCACCAGGTACTAAAAGAATCTTCTTTGGAGAGAGAGAGAGAGAGAGAGAGAGAGAGAGAGAGAGAGGGAGAGGGAACGCAACGCTTGTGGTCACTCAGAATTTGGCTGAAATATTTGGCTCTAGAAGGGTTTTCTCTGTTCCTTAACCATCTCCCAGTATAGTACTTTCTCCCTTAATGCAGGCGACACACAAATATCAGCCCAAGGGTTCCAATCCAGATCCAGTACAGAAGAACCAAACCCCAGCACACTTACGAACAAGTGTTCACTGCCTTTTGCAGATGGGTACACAGATCCCAAACGCTCCCAGGTGTTACCTCTGGGAAACAAAATGTGCCTCATCTAGCCTTGGGAGATGCTGACCATGTTTACCTTGTAGCTATGACAGACCTCCCTGAGGCTGTCTGTGTCCTAGGAATTTGGGGCTCACTACTGCCATGTCTTTCCTTTTCAGTGGCGAGGATTGAACCCAGTGAGGGAAGTATGGTATCATCGAGCAACTATATCCCCAGCTCTAGAACTTCTGAACCTCTTAGCCTGTCCTGGCTCAGCCCTGACCCTAAGGATCCTAGAACCCATGCCTCAGTAACCTAAGGAATTCTAAAGTTTTGATTGTTAACTCAATTTCAGCTTCTTTGTCACCTAGCCTTGGCTCTGCTATCTGGAGAACATGAGTCTTTTGTTCATAGGCTGCCCAGATCTACTTTTTTTCTTTATTTCTGTCCTTGTCCAGGAAACAGCTCACCTGGAAGATAAGGGTGTTGTCTTTTATCCTTCTTTTCCTACTATTTTACTGATACGATGGCCTGCAGAGCCAAGGTGGTTATATATAATACATGTATATATATATATATCAGTTATGTATAAAATGAATAAATATTTTACACATGCATTATAAATGCACATTGAGTGGCTGAAGAAATTAGTTATGTTACCCCCATATCTATTAACACTCATTTTTTGCAAGACTGATTCATTATCTCCAGCCACCCATTCACCCATTCATCATTCCATTCACACTACTTGGGTATCAACAGATACCTAGTACCATTCTTGTTAGGGACCATGAGGTGTGCTCATTAAGTGCTTAAAATCTGCCTGCTGCATAGTAAGTGAACTACAATCCTAGCACACGCAAAAGGAGATGAAATGAGTCATGATCGCTGGAAGTTTTGCAGGTGATCCACATCTTACTTTCTTCATCTCTAAAATGGAAGAATAAGGCCTCAGATCTTCTGGTGCAGTGGAAAAGTGGAAATTAGATCAGGCAAGTCAAGAGCTACTGGCACACAATGGGAGCTTCCAAGACGCTTGGGAAGATGAAGTAGCCAATTGCTCCACCTGAATGCCTCAAGGGAGGTTGAATATATAAGGACATGAGGGTGTGAGAGTGGCGGTGTCCTTCCCTCTGCTTGCGTATCTTCCCAGGCAATGCAGGATCTGTTAACCTTGTCATCTGACTCACTCTTGGATCCCATTCTGCACAGCACTGGCTTCCTTATTTGTCACTGCCAGGTGCTGATCTGCTTCCAGGTCACTGCCGGAAAGCCAATGAGCTTCTGGGTCACTGCTGGGGGTGGGGTGCCTATCAGCTTCCAGGGTCCAGTTCTTGCCATTATTCATCCTGACTCAACCCTGTCCCACTTAACCCTGCTCTGAGAAGAGACTCGGGAGAAGAAGCGTAGGTTTGGGAGACAAGCAGATCTGAGTTCAAATCACTATCCAGGAGATAGGCAGTTTCTCCTGTGACTTGGAAAAACTACTTCTCTTTTACCAACATCCATTTTTATTTCCTTTGGGAAATGCAGATAAGAACAAATACAGCTGAGAGTTGATTCCTAGCAAGGGTTTGAATCATAAAAGAAGATTCTAATTATTCTATATGCTTGTTGAAAGACTATTGCCAAAAGGTAAACACAGATCAATTTTAGGCATCTCAAGTTGAATCTTGATTCTGGAAAACTTGGATGCATCCATCTAAATTCAGTCTCTTTTGTGTTCTTCAGAAAGAAAAGCAAAAACATCTATGCTATCTTATAAAGAAGCATCTCTTTTTGCCTGTATCAAAAATCTAACAATATTTTCAGCCTCAGTTCTCCTTGAAGTCTGTGTTGCCTTCCCCTTGGGTTGGTTGGTCTGTAAGATTTAGAATCCAACTGTCTATATGTCTGTCCATCCTTTTTAGCTTTCCTCCCGCTGACTCACCCTTTTACCCATTCAGACATGAATTCATCCAGGTCAGGTGTGTAATTCAAAGATAGAAAAGTAGGTTAGGGTTGACACAGATCTGTTTGATATACAAGTTTCAGGGGGTAATTTACACAACTGTGTTCTTCAAGAGAGGTCTTCTGGCAGGATCAGGATCAGGATCAGGATCCTGCAGAGTGTAAGCCTAATTCTAACCCACTGAAGTAGAAGCTCTGGAGCTAAAAATTGTATTTTAAACAATGCCTCTTGCATAGCCTGAGTTTGATACTGCTTCATTCCATCATGCAGTATTTTCAATATCTTTCCAAGTGTATCAGTGTCATTGGTCAGCTTTCTGTTACTGAGACACAGTATCTAGCACCTACAGTGTCTAGGAGGTGAGACTTAATTTGGCTCATGGTTTAGAAATTCAGTCCATGGCCATTCAATTCTGGCCAGAAGGCAGAAACATCATCATGGCAGGGTGTAGCAGAGTGAAAATGCTTAGTTCTGCTGAAAGCAGAGCCTAGGAACAGTGCCAGGGAAGAACTGGCAAGGGACTGTACACTGTCCCCAAGGTTACACCTCCCTGACCCACCCAGACACACCGGGGCAGTGTTGTACAAATCTACTAACAATTTGTTATGATCTAATGAAGCTGATATATCAGGATTAATGATCATATCAGGAAACTCTGACTTTAGCCTTTTGGGGGAACCTCAGGGAATAGCTGGAGGGCTGATAGACATGTGTAAAATTTGGCTTATGATGAAGTCTTCTTGGGTCATTTGAAACCTCCATTCAGGTATTTAGATAGCAAAGTGCTAATCTTGTTGCTGGACATTGTTTAGTTGCTGAAAATATACCAGTGCAAGGCTCTCTAGCTTCTGGAGTCTAGCAATCTAATGAAAAGAAGTAGACAGTGAACATACAAATGCCTGTGTCAGTCAACAATCTTGTAGAAAGATTAATGCTATGGGAAATGTACCAGGGAGTGGGTCAGAGGGTGACAGGTTGGGGTGGCTTCCTTGCCCATGGGAGCTACAGATGTCTTTGAATTAGGGCACACATTTGATCTGAGATGTGAATGATGAGAGGGAGCCAGCCTTGCAGGGGTGTTAGAGATGAATTTAAGGGAAGGGGGCAGCAAAGGGAAAGGTGCAAACAATATCTAGAGTGTGCATGAAGCACAAGGTCAGGATGGTGATAGTCCAGAGGGTCAGAAAGACAGTAACAGGAGAGGGTGTTGGAGAAGTTGGCTTGCAACATCGCACAGTGAGCAGTGTTCATGCCAATGGTTCAGAAAGGCCCAGATCTTCAGATTTGTGAGGAGATACAAAATGTTTCTCCAAAGGGCCTCATTACGTTGGTTCACTGACAGAGGCCCTCTGGAACCTTCCCATGCTGAGAATGCTACTGCTGGAAAGGAAACCCCAGCTCTGACTCTGTCTCCTGTGCTTAGATTTTCCAATAATTGCCCTTCACTATAGCCAGAGGCCAGAGAACCTCCTGGGGCCACAGTAGCCTGTCCTGTGAGCAGTTACTTTGAATTTTCTTGTCTGAAATCTTAGTAAAAATTTTAACCTTGCTTCAAGATCAGACATAGTCTCATTTTTAAAAAATGTTGCAAAAACAGCCCTATAAGCTTACATCTGTAAGCAAGAATTGAGTGTAATTGGTCTATGTGCCTGTTCATTATCCAGCAGACTTGAGATGCTGTTTCTAAAAGTCACCCAGAATTGTTGCTTAATCTAAGTTGTTGTCCAGGCAGTTCCTTGGCGTGACTCTGTACCTTTGGGCTTCAGAAACAGAGAGGAGAAGATGGATTCCAACAGACAAACATGACACCCAAGAGGGAAGTGAAGTTCTCAGACACAGAGGGTGCTGAATGCACAGTGTCTTAATTACTTTTCTCATTGATAAGACAAAATTCCTGGCAATCAAAGTTAAAGGAGGAAGGGTCTAATTCAGCTCACAGTCTGTGGAGGTTTCAGTACATAGTTGACTGGCTCCAAAACAGAAAGTCATGGCAGAGGGGCATCACAGAGGAGAAACAGTCTATGGCAGACAGAAAGCACCAAAATAATGAAGCAGCAGGCAGGACAGCAACTTTCTTCTCTGTCCCTTTATATTCCATCCAGGCTGCAACCTTATTGATTGTGCCACCCATACCCAGATGGGGCATTCTTAGTTCCAGCATCATACCCTTTGCTACATATACCCTCCCTAATCCAACCTTCATACTAACTCCACTTTCAAAACTCCCCATCTGTGACTACATCTGCAAGTCTTTGAGAGGAAATCTACACACAAGCCATAACCGGAAGGCAGGCATGGGAACCCTTATTTGGGGAAGCAAGAAGAAGTAGAGATAAAATAGACACTACAACAGTTTACAAAAGTTGTCTTTAGACAAACTGATACGCCTTTTCCCTTTGGTTTAAGACTTACAGGATCCCTCCATGATTGTCTGGGGTTAGAACAGCCTCAGTGATTCTCAGAACTCTCTTTAGAGCTGGGGAAACTGGGATTCACAAGAGGGTAGATTGCCCAAAGCCAGGTAGATCTTAACTCCTCTTCCCAGCCATTGCAGGATCCCTTTCCAGCCTGGGATCCCTGCCTAACAAGGGCTTTGATATTGAAGACACAGTTGCAGTGTGACATTCTGGTTTGGGAAATTTTTTCAACATTTCTCTGTAATGACTCTAAGGATCAATACTCAAAGGCCACAAAATATCAGATGAAGTTTGGCATTTTCTTTACTCTACCGGATGTGGAACCCCAGTAACACCACTATCACTAATCAGACCTGATCATTATTTAGTTAAGGGTTTCAACAACCCGCTAATGTACCTGAGTGGAACTGAAACTCGAGGATACCAGAAATCATTGCAATGAAAAGACTCAGGTTTACTGTTCTTCTTCATCATGAAATTTTCCTCTTAATTTGGGTGAAGGGTGATTGCAAGAAGAAAAGCCATCAGGCGATGAGCACTTCATGTAACTATCTATAAGGCGGGACGGGTGGGAGTTTATGCCACTGACTTCATTTATCTTAATTCCAAGGAGCTCCAGGACTAGAGAGTTGGCATTTCTGTTGCCCTTGATGTGCCTAAGAGGAGAGGCAATAAATGTAGACAGACCCATGAAAACTTCCCAGAGCAACTGCAACAGCTGGCTACTGACAGAAGGTTGTCAGTGCCGCAGAGGCTAGGATTGTCTCCCTCTAGCGGTTCAAACCCCGGCTCTCCTATTTGCTGACTGGCGTGTCACTTCACAATGTGGTGACCTACTTTACTCATCTGTAAAATGGGGATGATCATGTCTACACCATAGGCTTATTTTCATGTTCAGTGAGCTATGAGCAAGAGAATGCATGTGAGACAGACGGTGCAGTGCCTGCCTGGCACCTCGTGCTGTTCAGTCTGTTCTTTTCTGGCTCCACAGGGTGATGCTACTGAAAGTCTTCCAATGGAACCAGAGAATGAAGAAGTGGCTCATTAACAACCAGCCCAGGGAGAACACACTCCACAGGAAACGGTGGGGTCGTTAAGCACCAATGGTGGTAACAAGGCCATTAATTTCCCGGGGTTTCCTTTATCGAGCCATGCCGAGAGGTGATGCTTAACCCAGTGGGGGGACAGGGTTTGGAGTAGTCTGGGGAATAGGGAGGTCACAGTTCTTTTGTAAGGTTGGAAGTTTGTGAAATACGAAATGGGCACTGTTTGCTCTGCGGTTCAGCCCCCAAGGACAGAACATGGGAAGATCCTCTCTGTGTGTTCTCGGAGAGGCAGTGAGGTGTGAAGTGTGGGTTTCAGAGTCTTGGACCTGCCTGTGAGTCCCTTTCTCACTGGGCCTCACAGTGACGGGAACCTCTCTCTTCTCTGGGTTTCTCTGCTTCCCTATCTAAAAATTGGAGAGAATTATGATTTGCCCTGAGGTCAGAATAAGAGAATATAGGAGAAAGTACTTTGAGGATTTAAACATTTTTTTTTATCTTTATTGGTACATTGTATATACACATCATGATCACACTCAATACTGGGAATTTGTGCCAGTATATGACATGATTTAATTCTAATTTTTTCCCATTCCCCTACCCACCCCACAACTCTCTACCCCCTAAATAAATAAGTTTTGTTTTCCTTTTTTTTTTTTTTTTTTGAGACAGGGTCTCACTTTGAGTTCAGGCTGGCCCTGAGCTCACTATGTAGCCCAGGCAAGACTGGAACTCAGCAATCCTCCTGCCTCTGCCTCCCGTGTGCTGGGATTACAGGGTGAGCCACCACGCCCAGCACTGTGGTATGTGGTATTGATGGTTGGT
>PVIC010021224.1:0-28778 GCA_004025085.1 Thryonomys swinderianus
TGGTAGCTCATACCATAATTCTAGCACTTGGGAAGGTGAGGCAGGAGGATCACTATGAGTTAAAGGCCAGCCTGGGCTACATAGTGAGGTTTTGTCTCAACAAACAAACAAACCCAAGAAAACCTGAAGTGTTAGACATGGAGTTACCTTGTGACTTAGTGACTTTACCCTGTATCGGTCTATATACAAAGTGTCTCCAGAGGCTCATGCTAAGCCTTGATTGTCAGCTGATGGCACTGGTGGGTAAGGCTGGGCCCTCTCACAGTGGGGCCTGATTAGAGAAGTCAGTCCCTGGGCCACATGGAAGGTGCCTCTCCTCCATGCTGCTCTGGGCCTGTGTCCCATGCATGGGCCCTGGAAGCCATGGAGCCACATGACCATGTGACCATGGCCTGAAACCTCTGAAACCCAGAGCCATAGTCAGTTTTTTTTCTCTTGAGCTGTTTTTCTCAGGCACTTTGTCTCAGAGATGAAAAGACAACTCCCACGCACTCCTGGGATCAATCCAAGAACAATGGAGACTCTGTCCACAGGAACACGTGAGCACAAATGCTCATTGTTCATAGCCCAAGATGTGGTCTGGCCCATACTTCCATCAGTGCAGAGGGATGAGCAAGCATGGTCTGTCTGTCCTCAGGGAGAGCACTGTCAGCGCGGAAAGGAAGGATACTCTGACACATGCCACAGCGCAGTGAGCTGGAGCTGCTGAGTGGCATAGTGAATGACCACTTCGTGGGCTCTCAGAAGATGAATCCACAGAGGCAGGAAGTGGATTAGTGGCTGGAGGGCAGGATGGGTGGTGGAAGTGTAGAGTAGTCCTTGGGGGCTGTGAGAATGTTTTGGAATCAGTGATGCCTGCTTGATGCTGAAGATGGTGAAGACACTGCACTGTATATTTCCAGCATGTGAGAAACCTCTACAAGCAGCTGTCTAAGGACCTCACAGTGCCAGCCCCATGAAGGCAGCTTGGAGTAAAGTCACAGTAGAACCAGGGCCTGTGCGAACTGATTCTGGTGCACAGAGCCTGACACCAGCTCACCAGGATAACCATCCTGCCTAGCTCAAGGTGTCACAAAGACACAGGTCTGCTATGTGTTGGAGCCACCTACTGTCCTTAGACCCAGAGCAGAAGCAGGCAAGGGCACTCTTAGTGATAGGGAATGGCTCCCTATGCTTTGCCAGGTGAGCTCTGTGACAGGGGGGAGGCAGACAGCACTGGCAGGTGCAGATCCTGGCTGCTGGGGCCTCACAATGTGCTGAGCCTGGCAGGGGCTGACTCTGCTCAGTCTGAAGACTGTGTTGTGCCCTTAAGCCCATGACAGAGCTAGAGGAACTTCTGGCCCTGACACTTGTGGGTTCTCCTGCAGGAAAGCTAGAAGCAGATGCCCCCCACACTGTTTCATGTGATCATGTGTGCATACATGCATGTGTGCCAGCTCTCACACTTCCTGGACATGCAGTGACCCCTCCAGCATGGCTCCCCTGTACAAGACACAACAACAGGCACCAGTGTAACAGAAGCCACTACTGCCCCTTCTTTGCATTCATGAGGCATAGTCATTGGCTGCTCTGTCCCCAGCTTGTCCCTGGTGCCCTGGTCGCCTAGCAGTGAACTAGGGTCCATGAGGAACCACAGGGTGGGTGCTTTAGGTCCCCAGGACTTGATGCTTCCAGCTGTGGAATCTTGATGAGGAAGCTCCTCACTGGCCTGAAGCCCACAGCACAAGGGGCTGTATTTCCTCAGCCCAGGAGGACATGGGGACTCAGGACACCCTGCTGTGGGAGGTGGCTGGGAGCCCATTCTCTGTGGATGGGTAAGTGGGAAGGACAAAGGAAGCAGGGGGAGATGCCGCCTCATCCTGTGGCGGGGCTTCTGCACATCAGAGATTGGAGATACAGTGGAGACCATCACGGGCACAGCCCTGCTGTGCAGACGCCTGAGCTGTGGGAGCCACTGTGGGAACTTGCTGGTCCTGCCCCTGCTCACTGGGCCATGGGTGACTCAGTGGTCGGAGTTGAAACACCCTCCTGTGGCCTCCCTCTGGACGGAGGCCTGGCCCTGCTGACTGCTCAGCTCCATTTACAGACAGTCCCGGCTGTGGCCCTGGCAGCTGAACTCACAGAGCAGCCCAGGGGATAGTGTGGATTCCTTCGGGCCTGTGTCACAGGGTGGGAGGGCAGGCTATCAGGCACACCGATTGCCAGATAAGATAAGCGGCCATCACCCCCACCCTCACTCTTCCCAGGCCTCCCTGCACACCCAGGACGAGCACGCTGGATGGGGCCTGCATGTTCTCAGAGGCTACGACTCATGCTGTCTGCAGCCCAAAGGCGTGGAACAGTCCTGCAAAGCCATCCCTGCAGGACACAGCCTTCCACTGAGCAATGATGCTGGGTAAGGCAGCCCACTGTCCCCTTGAAGCCACAGGCTGTCCTCAGCGTTGGAGAGGGCTGTGTCCTCCAACTGAGGTGCCCAGGCACTGTGAGGCTCTGAGCTGTCTGGGATCTGGTGCTGCGGCTGCCTGCAAGAGTCCTGTGGAGGGTGCAAGGACTCGCCAGGAGGGAAACAGTCCAGTGCGGGTGGAGCAAAGGGAGCCCTGGAGGGCTGCCTTCTGACCTGAGAGGCTTCAGGACAAGTGGGGTGGTGCTGCTGCCAGCAAGGGTGGCACACAGTAGGTTAGGGAACAAGACTGAGGGTCAGCTGGGCCCAGCAGAATTTAAACATGGTGCCATGGAGTGGGAAGTGGGGCTGGAAAAGTGGAGTTCTAGCCCTTAATTTGGCAAATTTAGCCCACTTCCTGTTTTCCCCAGAATACCTGCCGGTGGCACTATGGACTGCAGCTTTTACCCAAGGTAACTGGAAGATTATTTCCCAACCTCAGCCCAAAATTTGCTGTGAAACATCTCTTTCATGTTACTCTGGTATAATGATAATCTTTGGAAACAAAAGATGTCATTCTACTTATGATATCCTGTTTTAGTAATGCTATTTCCATTTAAAAATGCAGGAACTCTCACAGAACAAAGTTAAATGAATGCTGGCACAAGTAGCATTTGTTTTCTGTAAATGGGATAAATGTCAGCGGCTACAAAGGGCAGCCGCTGCTGCTGCCGCACTGGGGGGCGGGGGCAGCTCTGGACACTGAAGATGGCAGCTAAGAACTCTGTGTCCTCAGACCCCATCTCCCGCATCACACTGGCCCAGAACCCATGTGGGCATGGAGATGTAGTTTGAGGGACACCAGTCCAGGGATGGAAAGTCAGCTCAGGTCTGAGCTGAACCCTGGCACTCCACACAAGACCTGGGATGCTCACCAGCAAGGGTCTGTCATTGGTGTTGCCTGTCAGAGCCTCAGCAGCCGCCCCAGCCCCAGCCCAAGGGGACGAAGCAGCAGCACCCAGAGTGCTGCCAGAGCACGGCCCTGAGGACACAGTGGGTGACCCTGCCCCTCGCTAAATTAATAGTTATCAGGCCCACAGCACAGGGGCTGATAGGTTATTGACACAAAGGACACCAACCTTGAGAGTATTACACAAAACAAAGGAATGAGTCTCATCTTGGAGACTCAGTCAGACTAAACTGAGGTGTTTCCATGGTTTCATTGTCCAGCTCCTGGGCAGTTGTTTTCTGATAGCCCAGGGACTCTTGGGCAGCTGCCCTTCCTGACGGCACAATGTGTTGCCCCCTCCCACCCAGTCACTGTGGATGCCTTGTTGCTAGGTGGACCACATTCACATCTCTGAAGCCCAGTGCATTGGATGCTGCATGCGGGGGACAGAGCTGGGGACAGAGATGGCTTCCCCACCTGCCACCCACGTGGTCCCCTGGCACAGTGTCAGCATGTAAATGCTAGCTGCACTGCCTGGAAGAAGCAGAGAGTGTGTGTCTGTCGCTGGTGGGCTGTCATCATGTCTGAGGTTGGGCTCTGTGACCAGGGACCTGTGCCCACTGCCCGGGGCTTCTACTGCCAGACGCACTCCAGGACTCTGGCCACGGACAGGAGTTGTTTAGAAGGGCTGCTTGCTGGGTGTGGCTTCCATCTCTGGGCCAAGGGGGCCTTCTGCTCGGGTTACACGTCCAAGAGCTACAGTGGAGCTGTGGCTGGGTATCTGCTTCAACCCCACTGTTGGACCCTCCCATGCTGATGGCTCCTCTTTCTCAAAGCAGCCGCTGCACGGTGAGCCCCAGCAGGGCACTGCGCTCCCCAGCACCCTACTCTCCACATGTGTGCAAGTCAGGGCCACTGAAACTGAGGGCACCTGGGCAGGAAGGGTTAGTAACAGCCCCTTCTGCTGCAGGGCCCACAGCAGCCCAATCTCTGCAGGGGAAGATGCTGTTGCAGGAAGGGACCAGAGGTTGGGGGTTTCCAGGCACAGTGGGAGGCTGGCTTCCAGCCTTCACTGGCAATATCCTCTGAGCAGCAGAGCTCTGGGTAAGGCTGATCAAAACCAGCCCTGCTGGGATGGTGGCTGCCATTCCCCCTCCTGCTCACAGTAGGCCATGTCCCAGCCCTGTCAGATTTGCCGGTGTGAGGCCTGCACAAGTCATGAGACTTGTGCAGCTGTGACCCGGAGTCATGGATGGCTTGTGTGTGCATTCAGGCCTCACGGACTTCCAGACAGCTTCCACAGATCTCACCCAGCAAACAGTTGCTCTAGACCCTGGCTCCTGAGAGCAACACAGCACAGTGACCAGGTCCAGTGGGTCAGGGATGCGGCCACATTAGGTGGACAGGGCAGCAGGTCAGCACTGCTAGGTGGCTGTTCCTGACACACACAGGACACTATAGACCCCAACCCCTGTGGGTTGTGGGCCCAAGGGGTTCTCTCTGCGATGGCCCTTTGCATGTTGGTGAACCCTTCCTAGAGATTATGAGGACCTTGAAATTGCCCAGTCCTCCTCCCCCCATCACCTCCTTGGTGCAGTGGCTACAGAGACTACAGCTGGAAGCCATGAAAGGAAGCAGGTGTGCTTGCTGTTGGGGTGTCAACCATCTATCCATTACCCACCATCCACCCAACCATCATTCATCTGTCCACCTGTCCACCCATCTACCCACTACCCGCCTACCCACGCATTTATCCATCTGCCCACCACCCACTGATCTCTTGGTCCATCCACTAATCCACTGTCCATATACCCATCCCCCACCAATCAGTGATCAATTTATCATCCATCCATTCACTCATCAGCCGGTCAATTGAACATCCATGTGTCCATTTGTGCATCAGTCCTTCCATAGGTGCTGTTCTGTGTGTTGGAAGGAGGGTGGTTTTACTCTCCAGCTGCTGGTGGAGACTTAATGACTTTGATGGGGGTTGGAAAGGCCACTGGGAAATGCTGAACCTGGCCTGAGCACTCGCAGGAAGGGGAATGATGAGCCTAAGCCTCCTGCCACTTCCGGGACCCACACATGCCTCCCCGTCATGCCACCCTGTTGCGCTGCCACTGTGACACCTCCTCTGTCTACCTCAACACTGCCTGAGACCATCTTGTGAGCACCAGCCCAGGACTGGGACAGTATCTGAGGCCCGTGGGTACTGTCATCCCCTTGGGCACATAGCTCAGGCCCTATAACTAGTGTCATACTGTCCTGGGTCCATGGATATAAACTCACACTGCTGGGTTCACAAATCTATCCCTGTCAATCCCAGTAGTATCGCGCCTCCAACCAGGTTGGGGCTGGCGGCCTATCCAGGGCCCCTTCCCACTGTACCTCAGCCCTGGAAGCCCTTTCAACTCCATTCCTTGGATCTCTCTTGGTGCTCCTGCCCCTCCTGGTCTTCAAACTCTGGGCACCTGAGGCCACAGCTTGCTTTGCCCCAGATATGGGCCCTATGCCTTCGGTACCAACCTTCATATGAGCATGAAGCAGCCACCAGCCACACCCAGATGTCTGGGAAGACTCTGGGTGAATGGTCCTATCTCACCACAGTTGCCTCCCAGGTGACACTCTCCTCTCCCCAGAAGGGAAACTGAGACCCAGATGGCTTCATGACTCAGGCACCCAAGGTGGAATCTCCTTGCTTCCTGCCCACCTCACAGTGGGCACCTCACACAGGGCTGCTCTAGGACCCAGGGCTGTGTGGTCATCTCAGCCAGGCAGGACACCTAGCCAGGAAGGGCAGCCCAAGAGCAGGCAGAGGCAGATAGAGAGATGGCTTTAACTCTTGCCTCCATGTCTCAAGCCCTGGGGACACCAGCACCTGCTCCTCATTTGGGAGGCCTGGGACCTCTGGGGTGGTTCAGGGGGTGAAGTCACCAGCCTTTGCCTCTGTAGGAAGCAGCAGCCTGGCCTTACTTCTGACAGAGGGGGAATGGGCTAGGTACCTTAGCTGCTCCCAGATTGGACTACAGGACCCTTCTGAGCACCCCCACCTGTGGCACCCAAAGGGCCTCTGGGGACAGCACTGTGTAGGACACAGGCAGGAGCAGGACTGGGACAGCCAGATGGGAATCACTTGCTGTAGAAGGCTGGGGTCAGGGTTATTTGGAGTTTCAACTCCTTTTACCTATAATCCTACTCAAAATTTGAAAAGCCCTGGTATTTTTAGGAGACCCCTAGGAAGGGAGTAACATGCACGTTGAAGGCAGAGGTAATTGTGGCTCTTTGGACCCAACCTCTGTCCCTGTCAGATGAACCCAAACATGGCCTGCAATTTCCCTGCCCCATAAGTAAGAGATTTGTTTCAGGAAGGGGGAGCAAACCTGAGCTGGAAACAGGCTGTTCAAAGAACTTCTAAGGCCTGCTACTTTCTGCCAAAATATATCTTCTCCTGTCACTTCTCAGCCATAGCCTTAGAGGAAGTGGAAAGTCCAAGAGGCAACTTTGAGATCAAGGGCACAGGAAATTCTGCCTTTCATCGGGAAGCCTCTCAGCTGTAGCGGCAACCCACGGCCAAGCAGATGCCTTGCGGGCACACAAGGGCTCCAGCTGGTGTGACCCTGGCTGCGGGGATTGTCTCTGTGAAGCCACACTCTGGGATGGACCGCCACACTATGGGAGTACCCATAGACAGCTCACGTAAGTCCCTGCCACTCTTGGACCCCTGGAAGCTGTGTCATGATTGTGCCTGCAGACAAGTAGCTTCTCCCAAGGGTGTCCTGGATAGGTCTATGCTCTAAGACTCTGAGGGACCAGGTTTCAGATGTGGAGGGCTCAGGCCTGACTTGCAGGAATGAACTTTCTTGGCCAGGGACAGAGACTCCTTTGGGGGTCCCCTCCTCTACCGCAGAAAACAGGCAACAGACATGCTTTGGAATGTTTTGTTTCTGGTCAATAGATATCACCAGGCACTCACTCCTGCCATCTATTATCAGGTCTTCAGGTCACACTCATGTGTATGTGCCTCTTGGATCAGATAACTGGAGCAAGATGCCAGCTCCACCACTTAGCAGCCACACCTACTCTTCTTTAGCTTCCTCTTGTGTAAAATGAGTGAAATATCCCACATCTCTCAGAGGAGAGGTGGCACTCAGTGAACTGATTCAGGAAACACACTCAGCATGGTGCTTGCCAGAGAAGAGACAGTAACTGAGGGTCGCTAACTGGTTTATGTTATTGTTTTATCCATCATCATCATGCCTTACTACTAACACCACAATCGTCATTATCATCATCATTATTACCATCATCAGCATCATGATCATCATGATCATCACCATTACTGCCGTCATCACCATCATCATCATTATCATTATCATCAACACCAGCATCATGATGACCATCACCATTGTCACCATAACTATCATCACGATCATCACCATTACCATTGTCATCACCATCATCACCAGCATCATTGTAAAAGCATCAAGAATACTAGACTTCTAGAGTGCCCGATCATCTGTTCTTTGTCAGGATAGTATTGTCCTTTTTTGTGTGTGCAGTGTCAGGGAATAAACTCTGGCCCTTGTACTTCTAGGGTAGGCACAATACCACTTGAACTAAATCTCCAGCCCTAATTGTCTTTGATGCTTCTGTTACAAGTCCTGTCCCTGTCCCGGGAGACTCTGGCACAGGCTCCAGATCGCTCATCTCTTTATGCTAAAGCTCCTTTCATGCATAACTTGCAGCATAGCGTACACATAAGCCTAGAATCAGGGGACCTGAGCTGCATCTTTGTCAAGCACCACAGCCCCAACGTCTTTGTACCTGACAGGGGCTACATGGGGTGGCTCTGGGGTCCCTTCTGGCTCTTGAATTCTAGGGTTCTACTCAAGGCAGTCTTATTTTTGGTTTGTCATGCAGTCCTCCAACACGTGGTAACTGCTCAAGAAACAGATGCTGAATTAATGAATTATGGTGATGGGGACTGATGCAAAGGAAGGGATGCAATACATTCATAAGAGAAGAAAGAGCAGTCAGGATGGGGTCTGGAGGTCAGCAGAGGTGGCACCACCTTAACCAATAAAGACTTGGATGGGGAGGAGACAGTGTTCTAGGCAAGACCATGTGGTGTGGACAGATTCACAGTGATAATCAAAACCAGACCTTGCCTTCAAGGAGGTTGCATGGCCAAGGAGAACAGCACATGTGAAGACATGCAGGTTCTCAGCAGATGTCCCCCCAGGCCCCTTCCAGGAAGCTACCGGACCCAACAACTTCTAACAGAATGTGCAATAAAGAACAGGAAATGACAGTATTCAACATGAGCTGGTCACCAGCCTCAGGGACGTGATCGTCATACAGCAGAGCTGACTGCGATGCAGAGGCCCTGTGTGAGGGTGAGTGTGCCCTGTCCTAACAGAGCTCCAGAGGGAGTGGTATGCCAACACTAACTGTGGCTCTGGGGCAAAGCCCAGGGGCCAGCTAGAGGATTCTGCACCATCACTAGCAGGAACAGGAAGCACCCGGGAGGGTGGGGTTTGGTGTGGAGGGATGACGTCTCTTGTAGCAAGCTATATCGACCTGGTCAGTGACTTAAGTGGTGTACATTTCTGAGGGTGACAGACAGGCCACCAAATCAAAGAGGAAGTATACTTTGTACCACTAGATAGTGGGCTACCTACAGCTCCCAGAATTGTGGTCGCCTTTGGTGGGAGCTGGCAGAACTCCCGCACACCAGGAGCTCTGGCCTCAGGGACTCTACCTGCCTCTCCCTCCTTTTGGAGGTCCTAGATTTCTGGCTCTAGGAGCCATGAGCTGCAGGGGACATCGCCTGACACAGCCCCGCAGGATGCAAAGGCAAATAAGTAAAGCAAAAGGACACAAAAACATCAAAGAGAACAGGATAAAGAGGTAGAAGGGGACTGGTGAGGAGGGTTCGGTTGCCATCCTGCCTTAGGTGCCCCCTATGGAGCTGGGCACCCCAGCACCTCCACTTTGGCCAAAGCTCACAGCTTGCACCTATGTCTCAGGGTGCATCACCTCCAGCCTGTGGAGTGGCAGTCTCTGATCATCATGGATGCCCATGGTGTGTGTTCTGATTTCCCTCCACTCATGGGGGCGCATATCTAAGGTGGGCCTCAGCCAGGCTGCCTCCTCCTCCACCAGCAGTGCCCCAAGTGGGGCTGAAGATGGCTCTCCTGCCTGTTCAGAGCCACCCCAAGCCAGACTATATCCCTGCCCCTGCTATTGTCCCACACCAGTCAATGATGCCAGCTCTGTACTAAGCCAAACACCAAGGCAGTCTGAGCCTGGCCCACTCGCGACACCAGCACAGTGCTAATTGACCCACACACCATCCTCAGCACAGTGCTAAACAGTCATTAACATGGCTATAGCCCTGACAGGGACCTTGGCACCTCTCCAGGACAAATTCATGCACTGACATCATACAATCAAACCTGCAACAACACCATGAAACAGGCAGGAGATGACGCCAGATTGAGCCCCAGAAGAGAAAGCTGCTCCCTACCTGTGTGAATCTGAGTCACAGATGACGTGTCAACTCAGCTTAGGGCTGATCTGCTGGTCAGGCCACCCACACGTAGACTCCTCTGTCAGCTTCCAGCAGGCTCTGCAAATCACATACAAGTGTCAGGCTAAAAGACTCAAGAGATGCCCATGTCACTGTCCCAGGGGACAGCACAGTATTGTCCCTGGTTGCACAAAGGGCCCACGGAACAAGGGACCCTGCTAGATGCACTGGGCCTCACCCCCCCACCCCCACACCTGGCACCTGCCATGCATACTGATTCCCACAGGCCTGGGTGTTGTCCCTGGGGCCCAGTTGGCCCATGTGACACTGGTCCTTCTCACAGTTCTCATTTTTTTTACCCTATACTCTGGGAGTCTCTGTGACTCTAGCGTGTCCTTGGCTATGACACCCAGTACCTTGCAAAGAAGGGGTCTGTGAGAGTTAACTTCTGAGAACCCAGAGGCAGGTAGACTCCGTCTTCATGTGTATTGAAGGTGGCTCCACGGTCCCCAGCCCCTTCCTCTCTACCTTCCAAGGACCCTGTTCTTCTGTGGACCATGGAACCAGTGTGTCTTGCTGAGTCTTTTGACCTCTGTGACTTCCTTGTCCCTTCTCCAAGTGACCAAAATAGGAAGTGGCAACACCAGCCAGGACACTTCTTCCTCACTTAGGGTCCCACAAGGCTTCAGAGAAGCAGAAAAATAAAACTAACAGACGCCTGTGCTGAGACCAGGGGTCCATCCCACCCTGGTGTGTACTGTCTCCGCGCCTCAGTGTCCCTCTGGAGTGTGAAGGGAAAGGCCTGTGCCATTTTATCAGCTTTACCACAAAGGCAGGACTGGAGACTTAGCACCCCGTACCGCCTCAGGGTGGAGCTGTGGGGGCAGCATCTGTAACCTCAGAGGCCCTGGAGCGCACTCCAGCCTGAAGTGCTACCAAGACATGTTTCCTCTCTCTCCTGGGGTGCGCTACATTTCACACATGAGGTGCTGTGGGTGGGACCCTGGAGCACAGCTGTGTGGAGCATGTTCCTTCCGAGTCAGGCTGTGGCTCCTGCCTGAGGTCACCCAGAGTCACTCAGACCCTCAGCAAGGGACAAAACACTGGCAGAGCCTGGCTGCCCACTACTGAATCCTTTCTGGATTGCTGTGGCCTGTGGGGACATCTGTGAGCTAGCCCCAGATGTAGGGGGGGCACCTTTGGGCTTTGGAGACCCTTTACTTGCACTCTGTCTCTAGGACAAACGTGTCCCCTTTCTCTCTGCAGGTGACGCTGGAGTATGTGTGTGCTTGTACATATACTGGTTGGATAGCTTGGCTGTTATGGTGGCCTGGGCCACCATAGGAGGCTTTCCTCGTGGGCTAATGGGGTCCGTGAGGACATCATCAGGATTCACATGGTGATGAGGACTAAAGGCAGCATGGCGTGTCCTTCACAAAGACTTGATGGACAGTGTCATTTGTTCTAAGAGCAGATCAGCAGATTTGAACAGCAGAATTGGGTTCTGTATTTAAAACCTTTCCCAGTATAAAGACACACAGGAAAGGGAACAGGACAACTGCTGTCTATGCTGTCACACACAGAGCCACGTCGGGAGCTGGTATATGTGGCCGCCGCCCTTACCCCACTCAGGCAGGGCCTGAGGGGTTTTCATCCTCCTGATTTCTATTGGTTGAAACAGTATAGCTGGCACCAGTGCCTGAGTTGGGTCTAGGGGAGCGGCTGACTCCAGGGCCAGGGCAGGAAGAGCACAAGGTGACCATGGGAGTCAGGGTACACTTGGAGTGACTCAGAAGCTGTGGAGCTAGGGATGGTGATGTCAAAAGTATGTTCCAGGTAGGAGGCAAATGATATTGGATTTTATGAAAAACACACAAACTTTCTTTGTGAAAGACACTAAGAAACTGGAAAGATTAGCAACTGCATAGGAGAAAACATTTGCAAAGTGAATTTCTCATAAATGTTTACATTTAGAATATAGAAAGCAGTCCTAAAATTTGACAATAAGGAAATTTTAAAATGGGCAAGAGATGTGAACAGGCAATGTACCAAAGATCCATAGATGCCGGACAAAGCTGTGAAAGGAGGCTGTCGAGCATATGGGGAAACCAGAGGTGCCCCTGTCCTCTTGTTAGATGCCAGGAAGCCCCTGGGACCTGAGTTTGGAACCCTGGGAAACTCTTGTCTGGGGAACTAAGAATGCTAAGCTGCTTGGAAACCGGTTGGCCTTTCCTACAAACAAGACTCGCTCTTATCCAACAACCCAGGCATTCAGTCCTAGGTGTTTACTTGAGTGAACCAAAGTTTTATGTTTACATAGAACCTGTGAGTGGGTACGTACAGCAGCTTTGTACAGAGGCCACAAGACACCTCCCAACAGGTCTGCAGAGGCTGCAGCGGCTCTTCTGGTTGGTGCTGTCCATGCTAGAGAGGGGCACGCTAACAATTCACAAAGCAACACTCCAATCTCAAATGCATTCTGCTAAGTGAAGGGAGCCAGTTCCAAATGCCCCACACCAAGATTCCATTTTTTTTTTTTTTTAGTTTTTTTGAGACAAGCTCTTGCTTTATGGTTCAGGCTGACTCTGAACTCACTATGTAACCCAGGCTAGTCTTGAACTCAAGGCAATCCTCCTGCCTCTGCCTCCTGAGTGCTAGGATTACAGGCATAAGCCACAATGCCTGGTTCACAATTCCATTCTTGCACAGTGGGGAAAAGGTGGGCTCTAAAGATGGAGACTTGATCAGTGACACCAGAGGTCAAGAAGAGAGGAGGATTTTTTTTTTTCGAGACAGGGTCTCGCTTTGTAGTTCAGGCTGGTCCTGAGCTCACTATATAGCCCAGGCAAGCCCTGAACTCAGCAATCCTGTCTCTGCCTCCCAAGTGCTGGGATTACAGGCATGAGCCACCATGCCCGGCATTATAGTATGTGGTATTGATTGCCGGCAGGCCTAAGTCCCTACGCCCAGCATTGTATGTGGTTACCGGAGATTGAACTCAGGACCTTACACTTGTGAGGCAGGCGCCGGAACCTCTGAGCTAAATCTCTGGCCCCCAAGGAGGGTTTGATTATAGAAGATTCACCCAGGAGAAACAGAGGGTGGAAGAGGGTTTTCCTGGGTCAGTGGACACAGTCATGTATCTGCCAAGCCAGAGAAGTTTATGCTACAAAGAATGATTTTAATGCATGCAAATTAATAAAAAATAGCAATATGCCAGAGAATGGGAGGAACAAGGCGTCACACACTTGGCACACCTTCTACAGGGGGTGCTGAGCTGAGTGGCTGTGGACATGGAGTTCAGTTGCACAGTGCAGGCAGACCCAGAGACTGCAGGGTGTGCGAGCACCTCTCTGGGGGAACATCTTCCTGATGTCAACAGACACACAGGTAGCCTTGCAGGGTCTGGCCACTGGTGGGGTGTACATGCTGCTGCCTTGGTTCCTGAGTGGAGACAGAGGTGGAACAGGGCGTTGGGCTGGGGCAAAGTCCACAGGGGAGCTGGCCAGGGCCTAGGCACTTGGGAGCCCGAGGAGGGGTTGGATGGGCTTGCTGGCTGGTCAGTGCTTATCTGAAAGCCTGCTGTGTCCTCGCTCCTCTTCCCCTGACCTGCAGCCCTGAAGACCAGGGTCCTTGCTTAGTGCACACACTGAGGGCAGGCTGACAGCTGCAGATGCATCTGAGCAGCCATGGGGCTGAGCTGAGCTTCCTGTGGACAGTGGCTACAGCCCCAGGTCAGGAAGGCAGAATGGGGAGGGCCTGGGGACCCAGTCAGTGGCAGGAGGTGCCTCAGTGGCATGGGTCAGTCTCTCTTGAGTGGAGCAACTGTGTCTACAGGGCCCATGGACAGGTTTTGGATCATGCTCCCATCCTGGCATCCACAATGTCCTAGGGATTATAGGGAGGGACCCTGTCCCTTCCTGACCACATAGTCTGGAGCTCACTCAGGTTCCTATGGTTCCTGGGTGTCCTGTTTCTAGCCAGTCACACTTTGGTACCAAGGATGGAGAGGGTGTCTTCCATGGCCCAGCAAACCCAAGGCTCTGATTCTACAAGCGAAGAAGATGCAGTTGAGGGCAGATATCACCCTTGTGATCTCAAGAATGCAGAGGTGGCTTTGGGTGGTGGGTGTTCACTGAGTGTGAACCTGCTGCCTGGGGCTCTGGGGCTCGGTTGCCCCCGGGACAAGCAGCCCAGGCAAGCTCTGGAAAGCAGCTGTCACACTATGGCAGCAGGGAAGGCCACGCAAGCGTCTTGGGATCTGTAGGGCCTGCGCCTCCTCTTGGCTCCAGAACCTACTCAGAGCCTCCTGCCCCTTGGGTGGCACCAAGGTCAACTTTGCAGCTGGCAGGGCCCTGAGAAGTCTTGCTGCCTTGGTTTCCCCCTGCCGGTCTATGGTGATGCAGGGGTGGCGGGTACACTCCTGCACCTCCCTCCCAATGGCTGCGCACTGGGGACATGGGGACCTCTTGAGTGTCTGACTTCTGCAGGGTGAGGTCAGGCTTGGATTCCAAGGAGTCCCAGCCCTGACCACCTGGCCACCTGGCCACCTGCCACCCCGAAGTGTCAGTGAGGGTGATCCAGCCACCCAAATGGAATGGGGCTTAGCCTTGATGACCTGGAGGAGGAGGGAGTGTTGCAGGGAGGGCAACGTGGCACCAGGTGCCACCCGGGAGAGAATCCCGAAATACCTTTCTTTCTGATCCCCTGCTCATCTCCCCACTGTGCCGACTGTTACCACCCCTTCTGTGTCCTTCCCGGGGTCACAGCTGACCGATGTCCCCACCCCACCCCTCCAGCTGGTGGAACTGGGAAGCCCACCAGGCAGGGCCATCAGCTGTGGCCCGCACCCCTGCCTAGTTCCTGGGTTACAGGCCACGTCACTGCCCCTGCTGGAGGCTCCTCTACCTCCCAAGTGTTTGTCCCTGCCTGTCAGGAAACCTTTCTGATACCCTCCCCTCCAAGAGTCAGATTCTTCGACCCACCTCGGGGTCCTCAACCAGCCATATCTTTCAAAGACCTCTTTTCTTCCAGCTGGCACCAGGCGTAGGGCCTGGCATCTTGGGGCTTTAGTCCTGTAGTGCAACATGGGGTTGGACAGTGCCGCGGGAAACAGGGAGTTCACGGGAGAAAGTCAGAGGCAGCAGATGTCGTTCTCCTCTCCTCCCAGGCCCAGCCCACTCAGAAAACCAGGACAAGAGGGGTGATGGGGTCGAGAAGCCTGGGCCCCAGGGGGACCTTTGCACAGTAGTCACGCAGACTCCAGGCCAGAGGCTCTTGTCTCAGGCTCGTGGGGCTCAGTGGAGCCTGAGGGTACTGTTCTCTCTCCTTCCCTACAGGCTGGGTGAGTGAGAGGCATCTTGTGGCTGCAAACGAGATGAGCGGGCACTCACCCAGGCCGCACAAGGCCCAGGAGAGACGGTGGAGCCCAGCACCCCAGCCCAGACCTTGCAGAGGCCAGGCCTGGAGCCTGCGGCAGCTGCCCCAGGGGACACAGGGCCCTCGGCCGATCTGAGCCATGTGGGGCTGGCTGCCTGGCGCTCTTCCCATGCTCCACCTAGGAACTCAGCATAGACGCAGATGCTGAGCCTGGGCCTCAGGGAAGGCGCCGATTACTTCACACCGCGTTCACCCTCCTTAAGTGCTTTTTACACTTAAAAATGGTTGCTTTTAGAAGTTTCAGTTTTGTGGGAAAGCTATAAAGACCCTACACACTGCTCCTGACACACACATGGTTCCTCCGTCACACTCTCTTGGGGGCTCCTGGCGCTGACCTAGTGCTGTGTTGCCAGCTGTACTCAGCAACTCTCGAGCACATACTGCCCTCCCTGTGTCCTCGAGGTGACCAGCTGGGCAGTGGCAGGAGTAGCAGGGCCCTCAGACTCAGGTGGAGGACATGTGTGTGGTCCTGGGGGGGGGTCCTGAGGTGAGGATGGGCCTTCATGGGCCAGGGAGGGTATGTGTGAGCAGAGGGGGACTGGCCCTGGGAGACATGGGATACAGGAGTCTGGGGTCCCAGAAATGTCGGGGTTCTGGGTACCTGGGGGTCATGGCCCATGAGGACAGTTGACTGTCCCCAGTGTGTCCTCCGTGTGTGCAGAGAGTCACTGCACTGGCGGGGTGAGGAGGGGACGCACATGGAGTGCCTGGAGCTCTGAAGGATCAACGTGGAAAAATGTTGTTTTTCCTGAAAGCTGCTGGAGAGGGGACAATGGCGGTTTTGTTTCATAGGCTCCTCCTAGAAGCTGGCTGTTTCCTCTCTCTGCATGGCTTCCTGCAGTGAAGGGGACGGGGAGGGGGTCCTGTCATAAGGCTGCAGACTCCCTGGTTCCACAGGACCTCTGGAGCCTGAGCTAGGGGACATGGGGCTCCCCACTTGCAAGCCTGCATGGCTCATGGGGTAGGGACGTGCAATTTCGGTCCTGACTGTCTTCACTGTGTGGCACGGCTTCTCTTCCCAGGAAAGTTTACTTACAGGGACAGAAGCTCTCCTGCCGGGGGCTGGACTAACACTGAGACAAGAGCCATGGGGAGAAAGACTCTCCAGTCCTCACCGCGGTGCACAGCTCTGAAATGTCATCTGCTTTGCCACTGTCAGCACTGACAACCGCAACACCTCATTTTCTCACAGACTGTGGGCTGCAAGTTTCTGCAAGAGACTGTAGGCCCCACAGAGTGAGGCAGCTGCCTCTGCCTATAGCCCACAGCCTGGTGAACCCCAGCTTCCACGGCCAGGTTGGCCCCCAAGGCCACCTGTGGATCCCTAATTTCCTGGGGAGGTGGCACCGGAGGTGAAGCCTTCAGGAGCTGGGGCGGGTGGGAGGAAGCAGGCATTGGGGGTGTGAGGGGGTTGCCAGGTTAGTGGGAGGAGAGTCCCTCCTCTCTCTGCTTCCCGGATGTGAGGTAAGCGGCCTCCACCAGGCGTAGAGTCATGGCCATGGGCCGAGCCTCTGGGAACATCTCAGGGAGTGCGGAACTGCACACGCGCACACTCCATGACGGCGACCTACCCTTTGTGGGGCGGGTCTGAGTCTCACGAATTTTGCTGATTCTGACTGGGGCTGGCACCTCCTACCTCCTGCTGTCAACACCTCCAGCCCCTCGATGTCCCCTCCTCCAGGGAGCCCTACCTGACTCCCCAGAACTGTGACTTTCAGTCTCTGGGTGTCCCTGCCAGGCTGCCACACCTTTCTGTCTGTCCCCCAGGGTGAATTTCCCCAAGGACACATATTGAATGAATGAATGAAAAGTGGTAAGTGGCAACTATACTTCACTAAGGCTGCCATGGGATGGCGCCTAACCTTGGACAGGAGGTGAGGAGTGAGGCTGAGGGTCAGGACTAGGGTGACAGCTGCTGGTGACCTGTGCCCGATGCCCACGGGGCCACACCCTGATCGTCCTGCCAACTGAGCCAGAGTCACTGTAACAGGCTCTGTGAGGCACTTGGGGCACAAGGACACCAGGACTGGGTGGCTGGACGTGTGCGACTAAGTCTCTCCCTGCTGCACCATGCTCGGAAGGCCAGCTGGGGAGGGCTGGATCCAGGGTAAACAGCTGCCTGCTGGGCTGCTGGAAACAGCCAGAACTAGGCCTGGAGGCCTGACTCACACCGTACGTCCAGGCAGGGGGACACCAGGGACGAGGCCCTGCCTGGTGACTTTGCAGCTTGTGGAGAATGATGAAGGTGGCTGTCCCTCGGTGACTCATCTGGGAGCGGAAGGCGGCCTTTGATCTTGGCGGGGTGGCTGGCCTTCACTGGGGACTCACTGGGAGGTGACAGCAGTGGCCCCGGGGCCATGGGAGGACACATTCCTGGAAGCCACATCAGCAGCTACACTCCTGTCACCCACTGTTCTGGAGCCAGACTAAAACGAGGGACAGCATGAGAAGCAGCTTGCTCCTCCTGACAGGGTCTGAGTCAGGGCCCCATCACTGCCCTGAAATTCCCACGGCATCTGCCTGAGTTTCTCATGCTACATGAACTCGCACTGAGCACATGTGTCACCACTGGCTCAACAGACACTGCTTCCACAAGAAGTGCAGTCCCCTCAAAAGTCACCCTCCCCTCTCAAAAACCACAGAGGTCACAGAGGCCAAATGCCTTTGCCCCTGCTGTGCCATGGATGCTCATGACTCCTGTGCAGGAGGGCAGTTTAGTCTTCGATCAATTCCTGGCCTACCCTGAGTTGCTGTTTGTTGTAGCTTTCTTCTCTTGGCAGTAAATTCCCACATTCCTGGAGACCATCAGTGTTTATGCTTTCCAAGATTGTGGGCTTTCTGAGCCATGCCTCTGGGCATGTAACACACCCCAGCTGTGACAGGTGACTGCTTTATGTTTATCTACTGGTCCATCCATCTATTCATCATTCCATCTATCCCTCTGTCCATCCATGCATCTACATATTCACTCAACCACCTGCTCTTTCATCTACCTGTCCATCCATCTCCCTGTCCTTCCACTCACCTGTCCATCCACCCATCTATCCAACTGCACACACTGGGCCACCCTCTATACGTGCCCTGGGAACCTGAGTTTAAAGGAGCTGCTCCAGCCCTGTGGCTGCCCTTGGAACACAGGCCGGAGGAGTCTGGTCTTTTGGGAGTCCCATCAGCCCATTAGCCCATCAGCAGCAGAGCAGGGGACAAGAGCCAGGTGTGGATATAGCTGATGGGCATACACTCTGTCTGGAAAGGTTGAGGAAACTTCAAGAAGAGTTGTAGACATCTTGCATCCCAACTGAGGGTGGAGGCCACTGTGACTGGAAGGCAATGCAGGAGGCAGGGTGTCCAGGCGGCGGCCAGGGTCAAATGAGGTCAGCCTGGTGAGCCTGAGCCAGCGTGGCTACATCCACCCAGGAGATCAGGTGCAGACACACCATTTCTCTAGGAGTCCTGGCCGTTGGGGTGGAGACCCAGCAGATCGGGCATAGAGTGGTGCCTTTAGCCACGAGCAGCTCTCACTTCCTGGCCCTGGCACACGTGGGGCACACGCTGGCTACCTCTAGCTGAGGGCAAACTGCCATTTTTCCAGGCTCCACGGGTTGCCCATGACACTTGCACTGTGACAGGCATGCTGTGGCCCTGGTGATGGACATGGACAGCGGGCGGGTGTGTGAGTGTGGGGCAGCCAGGCTGGTAAACACCCTGACGGCTGGCAGCGCTTCCTGCAGTGCAGGCAGCCAAGTCAAAGGGCTTTTGTTCCTTTTGTTTTTGCTCATTCCACGGTGGATTTTACTTGACTCATGATTTCTCAACCGGCTCCCTCGGCAGCCGAAGGAAGGGGGTGAGTAATCGCCTGGGTTTTTCCCTCATGACAGGCTGTGTAAACACCACTTCAGACGGGATGCCAGTCTAGGCCAGGCTCCTTGTGCTCTTGGGCAACAGCTGGTATCCTTGCCGGTAGTAGCCAGGCTTACTGCTTGGTGTAGCCAGACCCTTGCCCAGGTGCCGACGAGGACCCCATCTGGGCTGGCCTGGTCTGCTGGGCCCCCGCTTGTGCTGGCTGGTGTCCTCCAAGTGCCATCACAGACAGGGTGTCCAGGAGGTAACTCGGATGGGCCTGAGCCGATGGGGCATGTCCTCCCAGGAGGAGAGAACACAGATGCACAGGGACAGCAGAGAGCCCCGGCACGGTGTGCTCGCACCCGGCCTGGGACAGGAGGGACCGGCCTCTGCTGCTGTAGCCCTGTCTGTGGTGTGTCAAGGGAGCCCAACACCACAAGCCCCTTCCTCCCGTGTGCCCTTACTCCGGCCCTTGAGTGGGTCACCCACCCTTATTCCCTCGTACTGTCCAGGTGACCAGAGTCTTGGGCAAGACAGGTGGCCACCCTGACCAGGGATGGGACATGTTGTCACTGCAGAGCTGGCCCCATCTGCAGAGCTTTGTGTTTAAAGTGGCACATGTGGCTTAGAAGCCCTAGACAGCAGTGACCCACCTTCCTGCCACATACCTGGGCAGCACTGCCCAGCTCTGTGGGCTCAGAGGAAGAGGGGCACTCAGGAGCTGGGGAGCAGGGCTCCTGCCCCTGTTGAGCCTGTGACTAGGACTCCCCTGCTGTGAAAGTGGTGCCAGGCAGGAAGAAATTCCATGCCTGTGGGCTGTGCTGGATGCTGGGTGTCCCCCCAAGGGTGGCGCTGGACAGATAGCCTTGCTGTCCCCATCAGCCTCCTGGCCTCTCAGAATGGGACTCCAAGAGTCAGGAAGCAAAGGTGGCCCCAGTTCAGTCTAGAGCCTGGACCAACTTGCCTGATTGGGACTGTCAGGATATCTCTGTCCCCTAGCATCAGTAGCCTTTTGGGGATATAGACACCCCAGCCTTGTGACGGGCATCCGAAGTCTGAACAGAGAAGATGGGACTTGGTTTCACTTCAACACACTCCTGCCTCACAGGGTTGTCACCTGCTAGCCTGCGACCTAACTGGAGATAGGAAGGCCAGGTCTTGAGTGCTCTCAGGTGATAGCAGGGACAGGCCAGGTGTGAGCAGAGCTGACAGGAGACGAGGTTTTCACAACCCTTTGTGGCTGGGTGGGTAGGAGCAGTGGACGTCCTTGCAGGCAGGCCTTGAGGGAACCTGTAAAGAAGCAGCTGTGGACATAGGCCCAGTGGGGTTCCCAGCCTTGCCCTTGACCCAGGCCTGGCTGCAGATGACCTGGGGAGCAGTGGCCCATTGGGGTTTCAGGGGAGGCCCCATGCCCACCACAGGCCAGGGCATCTGAGCAACTTTTCTCTCCAGATCCCAGGGAGGAGCCCCCACTCCTGTCCTGTGACCCTGTGCATCCTGGCTTCCCTGCGTGGCTCTTGGTGCCCTTGTCTTCTTGGGCATCCTGGCCCTGGGACCTCACACTTGGCCCTCAAATCAAGCCCTGCTCAAGAAGCCCTTGGGGTGCTTCTCTTCCTTACATGTCTCCAAAGCCACGTTTCTGTCCTCAGCCCTGTGTGCACAAGGGAGAGGGCCCAGGAATCCCAGCAGATTGTGGTAGGGACCTCATGAGTGGAGACCGCCCCTTCTCTGTAGCCGCCTGCCATGACCCTATCTGTCCTGTTGGCAGCGAAGGTCACTGGCACTCCTACCAGGCTCTCATTTCAGGAGTTTGTGTCTGGCCCAGTGCTGGGTCACCCGCTGTGATCTATGTCCAGAGGAGAGCTATGGTGGTGTCAGGGTGCCTCTCATTCGTTCCTACTCAGGGCAATTCTCAGAGGAAGGCCTGGTCTACCAGTGTCCCTTGAGTTGTTTCTGGACGTGGAGTTGACTGACCAATGAGAGAGAAGCCCTGGTCTGGGGACAGCTGCTGCTGGCACTGTACCCTGGGATCCCTGCTGAGTACTGTCCTGTCCAGCGGAGAGCTTGCTGCTCCATGACTCAGTGCCCTCTGAGACCCTTGCACAAGCCAACTATTGGCCCTGGATTTCCAGAGCAGTACATTGCAGGGGACTGGGGACAGAGAGGCCAGCGCCCCCTGGGGCTCAGGAGTTGGAACCACCCGCCCTGTTCTCAGCCAGCCTTGCTTCATAGTCCCTCTTTTGCCCCAGGGTAGAGCACTTACATGTTGCTCTGTGATTCCTGTCCCCCTCAGTGGGACAAGAGGACTGAGCCCTCTCTCTTGCTGTCTCCCAACACTCAGTCTGGGAACACAGGGCCAGGTGACACTAGGCGTGGAGGGGGACAGGGCATCGTTCTCTCCCCACCATCCCTAGTCCAGGAGCCACAGAGGATGCATGGCGCAATTCGTATTCACCAACAGCAATGCCCTGGGGCAGGTGAATGGGTACATGAACTGTGGTCCCTCCTAGTGTACCGCCTAATGCTAAGAGGAATTGAGCTATCAAGGCATGCCAAACAAAACAAAATGAACAACAAAACCCACCCCACAAACTGATGAGGAGAGAAGCCTTTCTGAGGAGGCTTCATGACCCCAAATCCTGCTGCTCTGGAAAGATGAGGCTTCAGAGACTGCAGAGGGACACTGAAGAACAGGTTGTTAGGGAGGGACAGTCAGGCAGAGCATGGGGTGCCAGGGTAGGGAGCCAGCACAGGACATTACAGGCACACATGTCACAGTCTGTCAGCCAATGTGTAAAGTCACAAAACATATGCCATGGCAGAAGTGGGAGACTGGAAGATTTGTGGACTGTTGAACTAAATGCTCCATTTTCTGCTGCCTAAAATTGCTCTAAAAATAAAGCCAATGAAGAAAAGAATTAGAGGGACAGTACTGGCCAGTAGCCGGAGAACTTCTGTGAGTATTGTGTCTTTCTCTTCCCAGGTGAGTTATTTGAACCCCAGCCTCCAAACACTGACTAAGGTGGGAGCGAAGCCAGCAGGGCAGCCTGGGCCCCTACTCCTCTGAGCCTGAGGCAGCTGGAGGAGAATCCACAGCACTGGAGCTGACTTTGAAGCTTTCAATCCAGCCCTGGAGCCGGGTCTGGTGGAGATTTCCCTGCTGCAACAGCCAAGAGACTCAAGACACTGGGCCAGGCCACAAGAAGTGGGGTGCAGTCTGAGGTCGGGGCCTGTGGACAGCCCTGACTGGGGCCCCAGCAAGTTGGGGAAGGATAGGTTGATGATGACTCACAGGAGGGTCCTCGGAAGGACACAAGTAGGGTACGAGGGCCCCTCTGAGCCCAGCCTTGGCCAGAGGTGAACCAAAGAAAGGAGCTGTTTAAAAGGGAGGGGTGTGTGCTGAAGCCAGGGCCCATACTGGTATGGATGGGAGTGACCCTGGTCTGAACCTCAGGCAGTGCCAACACTTGAGAGACCGTGTAGAGTGACAAGGCCCTGCCTAGTGGCCCTTGGTCACCTTGGTAGCTGATGGGAGCTGAGCCATGGCCTGGCTCAGCCCACACTGTGGAAAGAGGAGGGGCGGGGGACATCTATGGCATGGGGACTCCTCCCCAGCTCCCCTGGAGCAGGGCTGACTACTCCCTGTGCCTCCTTCCTGGCTTCAGTGGAGCTGATGCAGCTGCAGGTGCCAAATCCTGCCACTGTTACAGAAGCTGATGGTCCCTCAATCACTCCCTGCATTGAGAGGGAGGCCAAGCTGCCTAGTCTGCCCACTGTTGATGGTGGCCTTGAAGCTCAGAACCAGATTGCATTTCTCAGCATACCCTTTGGAAGTGTGGACACCCAGCCTGCCACAGGAGGTGTTCCTCTGGGTCCCACAAACACATGGCCCTCCAAATCAACTAGCGTCCATGGCCCCCTCAAAGCCAGTGAGCTCATTCGAATAAGCAAAAGATAATGTCATGTTTTTGAAAAATACTTAAACAGCAAAATTTTACAGCAGAAACCACATGTGGAAAATTCACTTACAAATGGGCTAAATCTTCAAACCAAGGCTCAAAACTTCAGAAAGTTCAAATGGTAGTGGAGCATGGCTGAGATAACAGGATGTCAGGTGAATGCCCATCAGTAGCAGGAGGGAGCCTGAGGGCGGGGCACCTGGCCCTCTGTCTCTCAGGTGCCTTGGCACAACCCAGCCAGTGCAGAGAAGCCCCAAAGGTCTGCTGACCCCGTGGAGAGGCACGGAAACACGCTGGGGGCTCAGCTTCCCCCAGGTCTCTGAGGCCCTGTCATACTTCCCCTTCTACCTACTGAGTGTTTGGAAGCCCATTCACATGGCCAGTCTCCTGCAGAACCCCCCTGAGCAAGGCGCAGTGTCCCTGGGCCCTGGTGGTACCATCCACAGTGGCTGAGACCGAATTTCTGCAAAGAATTTCTAAGTGATTCCAGGACTTGGGCAGGAGGAGGGTAGCCAGGTCCTGGTTCCCAGGTGGCTCTAGGACTCTGGATGCATGCAGGCTCCTGCTTAGGGGCACAGGCCAGGGAGAGAATGAATAGACCCTGGGCCAGGTGCTGCCTGCTGCTGAAGGTTGCTCCATGGCTCCAGGAAGCCCATGGTGGTTCCAGCTCTCAAGTGTCAGCTTTACCTCAGCCCGGAAAGAACGGGGAGTCTTTCAGAAGCCCTGGCCTTGAACGGCTGTGTGCAGCAGATGGAGGCTCAGCGGAGCCAGCTCTGTGGCTCTGACAATGGGCAGCAACCCTGGTTGGGGCAGCTGGCAAACAGTCACCCCTGGTTGGTGAAAGGTGATGACCCAGGGCTCCTCAGCCGCCAGACCCCAGCCCACATCCATCTCTGCTCCTGGCTGCAGCCCACTCGGCTCGTGTGCCAGTGTGTGATGTGACCAGACCCTGGAGGCAGGCTGTGGGCATCAGTGGTCATGGGGCTCTGGAGAGGAGGAGAACATTGGTCCACTGGAGATCAACCTAGGCAATTTTCCACCACAGGCCTGACCTGGCTGCTGAGCAGGGCACTCAGGGTCAGCTATTGGCCAGTCCAGGATGGGCCAGACAATCGATAGTTCTAAGGGGCTGGGACAGAAATCCTCAGACAACTACAGGAAGGCCACATGTGCACTCACTAATTGAGTTCTGGGGACCCGTGGTTCAAGGCAGGGATGGCATACAGGGTACCCTGGCTGCCTTCAGCTTCTTCCTCTCCAAGTCACTGCAGACCCACCTGCTGCCAGTCTCCAAGCAGTGAGGCCACGCATCAGGGAGGGTCAGTCCTGAGGTCTGTAGGGTGGTATGCTGAAGGTTGGGCAGAGACCCTCATATGGCTTCTCGAGAAACTGGTAATAACATTTATATCAGTTTTTTTCTTTATCCTGATTTGACATTTTATTTTCCTTTTGTTTGATTCTTTTTTGTGAGATCCAAAATAAGTTCACTTATTACTGAAGTTCCTGAGAAGGCGAAGACAGAGACAGGATGGTCAGCACTGTGCGCTCAGATACAGCTCCAGCCGGACACAGGTGAAGACATTGATGCCCTCATTGCTGGGCTTTCTGGGACTTAGGGTCCAAAGCCCCATGTACCTGGCACAGCAGGAACCTCAGCCAAATTCTTGAATGGCCAAACTGAGCTCTAGGATGACATCTGGCTGCACTACCTCCCAGAGGTGTGCAGAAACTGTTTTTTGGGTCAAGCTCAACTATGGAGACGAGGTGCAGGGGCAGATGGACCCTGAGTAAATGTGCCCAAGCCTGTCACATGCTTGTCTTTGGGTGCCTTTCTTCTCTTTCATCTACTCTAAAAGTTTTCCAAATTTTAAAAATGAGAATGTGGCACCACAAACCAGAAGTCGCCATTTTTAGAGAGCTCAGGGTGAGGCTTGCTGTCCACCACAGGAATGTCTCCCCTGGAGAATTCTCCATTGTGGGCTCGGGGTTTGGGCGGAAGCAGGAATCCCACAGTGGCCGAGCCCTCTGCTGGGCTGGCTGGGCAGGGTTTATCTCCAGAGTCCTTCAGTGATCCTGGGGGCAGGGAGCAGGCCAGGTCCTGATGAGGGAAGGTTCTGTGTGCCTGTGGCTCAGGCAGTGTGGACCCCACTTTCTGAGGGGTGGTCAGGGCCACACAGGCCAGGTGGTGTCAGGGTCTGCAGGGTTGAGTGGTGTCCTCCAAAATTCTGTCCACCCAGAGCCTTAAGACGTGGCCTCATTTGGGAATGGGGTCTCTGCCAATGGAGCTGAATTTGGGACACACTGGCCTTGGAGTCTTAAGTCTACTGGCCAGTGTCACCGTAGCAAAAGAGTTCTGTGGAGACCTAGGAGGGAGCCCAATTTGAGGGTGCCAAGGACACTGGGCCTGTGGGACCTGGGAGGACCCAGAGGGCCCCCTGGGTGCCAGCCCCACCTTCTTGGGGTCCGGGGGCTGGCCCTGACCTGCTTTTAGAGGTTGTCCTTCAGAGGGGCTACCCACCTTGGGGCAGAGCCAGGAAGGAATGGCGGGACAGATGCAGTGCCCAAGGCAGGCCCCTGAGTGCCTCCCTCCTGCCAGTCCCACCTCCTAAGTCTCAGCGCCTCCCATCAATGCCACCAAATCAGGACTCCCATCAGTCAACCCACTGGTGAAAGAGCTTGTGATCCAGTCCTTTCCCAAGGCCCCACCTCTGAACACAAGAGCCTTTAGCACACATTTTATTTATTGATTACTTTGGAGACAAGGTCTTACTATAGAGCCCAGGCTGGCCTCAAACTTCCAGTGATGCTCCTGCCTCAGCCTCTGCAGTATTGGCAGTGCAGGCATTTGCCATCTGCCCCCAGCATTGGGGGGCATTTTAGTCCAAATCTTAACACTGCAAGATGCCTGGGCCAGTGCAAGAGGGCGTGACACATTGGTGTCTGTCTAGGATCCAGGAATGCAAAACAGACCTCTCTGGTGACAGGGCTGAGCAGCGCCAGAGAGGGATGAGTGGGGAGGCAGGGCGTCCCTGGGCCTGGGGGATTCCTTCCCAGTTGCAGGGCTAGAATGTGGACTCACAACACTGCGCATAGCTTCTTCCCAGACACCCTTGTCTGCCTGCCCCGTCCTCCACTTAGGGTGGTCCTGGTCACCCTTGGGGTCTGGGTCTGGTCACTCTGCTCCAGCCCTGGTTCTGCTGTGCTCTCTTCTCTTGTCCTCTTGGGATCCTGTAAGAGCCTCCTCAGGGCTCTGTCTGCAGACCTCTATTCCCAACAGTGTGTGGCTTCTCAGAGCTGGGAGCTGGGACTTGGACGGGTCTTTCTGGGGACACAACTCAGCCCAAAATGACCATTCAAAATTTGGGGCTTTAATGGAGAGGGTGTTTTGAACCCACCTGCCCCTGCTGGATAAGAGGCCATGGGCACAGGTCTATGGTGACCAGTAGGGCCTCCAACACTGTGAGGGGCTTGATGTAGTTGGCAGCCCTATCCCCTCACCCCTGTCACGGAGAATGGGCTGCATCAGGACCTCCAGACGTTGCAAGCCCTATGTCCCTCGGGCCCCTTGGTGGATTTTCAACTGGCTGGCAAGCTCAGAGCCCAGGATTGTTCTCATGCTCTGGGGTCCATGGACTCTGTGTGGGGGAATCACTTTCTGCTCACTCATATACTTTCTCTTCTCAGGGAGGAAGAGACAGGAAGCTCTCCAGGCTTCTCTCACAAGGTGCTGACCCCACCCCAAGGATTCTCCTATCACCCCTGAAAGTTGCCACACCTAAAACCATCATTTAAGTTTTGGGGGAAAGAAATACGAGCAGAGCGCAGCCTGGACCCCTCTCTGTCCCTTAACATCATCCCTTCCCTGAAAAATGACAAAAGCCACACTCACTCCCCCCAGCCTGGTCCCTCCCATCAGAAAGGAGCCCTTTCACCAGCCACCGCTCTTGTGCGCAGCGGGGTCTGGGAAGAGCCATTCAAAAGGGGACTGGACCCAAGCAGAGTGAAGCCACATCTGGAGTCAGAGCCCAGCTCTGACCAGAAGCCCAGCTCCGATGGGGGCCATGCACTGGGAGCATAAAAGTATTCAAGAGGATTCAGAGGTGGCCATTTGCAAATGATCATAGGCAAGTGGCCCTTGGGGGGGCAGAGTCCTGGGAGGTGATGCCCACAGGGGCCCGTGGCCCAAGGACATGTGGGATAGGCCAGCCTTAGTCCTCAGCTCTCATAGCCCTTGGAGTCCCTGTGATCCCTAGGCAAGGCCAGGGTGGGCTGAGACACCTCTGTGCTGAGTATGTGGTCACTGCCACCCAGCAGCACGTGTGGGCCCAGATAAGGAGTATGTATTCCAGCATACCCACTGCTCCCACACTTGGACAGCAAGAGCGGCCCCTAGTCCCAGAAGGATGTACACACGGGCCAGGCACATACATCTCAAGGGACAGAGACACCGCTTACTCCTAGAGCCAGGTCCCAGCCATGTCCTGAGGGCAATACTCTCAGGGAGTGTTTGTACCAGGTTCGTGGGGTGCCATGGCCCAAGAAGGACAACCTTCCTCTGTGCAAGACTCATGCTGAAAGCCAGGAAGAACAGCTTACCTCTTGTAGTTCCAGGTAGTCTGGCCCAATTCAGTCCTGTGGCTGGTCAGGCTGAGCCTCCACACGATGCCACCCCAGCTCAGACGTGCAGGGCATGGTCAGTGCTATTGAGGCTGCAAGCTCTCTGAACAAATGAGGACCCAGCTCCCCTTGGCATCTGCCTCCTGCATGAGCTCGGCTTCCATCCAACACCTGTATGGAGAAGCAACATCTGTCCTTAGTTTCATTTCTTGTTGTTTCTAAGCACAGACAGATGGACATCCCTCTTCACCCAAAGACAATGACCTGCATTGCCAGTGACTGGAAAAATACAGAAAATGGTTAAAAATGTCCCAAACTCTGCCCACCATCTGCTTGTGAGTGTCCATTGCTGGCCCTGTGCATGGACCTGCCCTGCCCTGCCCAGGCCATGTGTTCCCAGCTCCTCCCTTGGCTGCCTGCTCTCGAGGGTCCAGTCTTGTTCTAGCTGTGGTTCAGGGGCTCATCATATGCAATGATGCAGACATGCCTGTGTCACTCAGCCTGCCCTGTGAGGGTCCCACGGGTCATTCCCAGCCCTCCATGAGCACCACTGCTGTGGACAGGTCACACTTGGGTTCTACATTTGCAGCGAGGTCTCAGCCTCCTTTATTGGGTGATGTGTGTGAGGTTTGCCCCAGCAGATGGAGCTGGAGCACCCATTGCTTAGCGGCCATTGCTGTGGAAAGGGAAGCAGAAACAGCAGGAAACACTGCCTCTCCTCCCTCGAGAGAGAACCAGGTGCGAGGTCTTGTTCCTGTGGGCATGCAGTGTGCTCAGGGTGTGTGGGAAGAGCCACTGGGGACCTCGTCTGGAGAGTCTGAGGGCCAACGCATGCGGTGAGGGAGCGCCCAAAACACAGGCCCAGGCCCCAGAGACTGGAAGGACTCTTTAGAGGTGTGCGAAAGGGTGTCTAGGCCAGATCACTTGGGTTAGGGTGAGCTTAAACTCAGTGATAAGTGTTCTGAGATAGAAGGAGAAAGGACAGGTACAGAGATGACCATGGGTGGCAGAGGCAGCTGTGGGACATGGGGAGCTCCCTGCACCCAGAAAATACAGGGA
>PVIC010021225.1:0-28781 GCA_004025085.1 Thryonomys swinderianus
ATCCATTTAGGTGCAAATGGAGACACCTGGAGGATATACTAATAAGTGAAATCAATAGATCACAGATAGACAATTTCTGGATCTTCTCTTTGGCATGAACACCTATAGATGCAAATGAGTTCTAGAAAGTAGGACAGCTTTTATAGAGTGAAATATTTCTATAGGAAACTTGGTGTGGGAATGTGATGAGGGGAAGGAATAAATATGATACAAAAAGAAAATACTTTAAAGAGCATGTATAAAGGGGGGAGGAGTGGGGAGTGGGTAGGGATATGGGTAAAAATGAGAATTAACTTGTGGCATATACTGGTACAAATTTCCCAATGCTATATGTGATTTTGAGATGTATATAAATTGTACCAATAAAGAATTCAATTAAAAAATACTATGCCCATTTATAGGTCTAAAACCCTTAAAAAGGTGTAGTAAAAAGGATTCAGTGTGTTTACTTCAAATGCATCCAGCATTACACATAGTGAAGAAAATTCCATACTTTCCCTCTCAAATCACTAGCAAAACAGACAAGATTTAAAATGTTAGAAGCAATAAAATTTAAGAAATTGTCTTAAATATCCAAACTTAATAACAAGAGTAGGACTATGGTTACAGAACATATTTTTGTTAGCTGTGGGAGGCATCATACAGAAGTTCTAGAAAAACTGTTCAATTGAAAAGACATCTCATTCCACAAAAAATGGCTGCTATCTTGAAATTAGCCAGCAACAAATGCTGGCATGGTTGTGGAGAAAAAGGAACCCTTCTCCACTGTTGGGAGGAATGTAAACTAGTACAACCATTATGGAGATCAGTATGGAGATTCATCAAAAAACTAGGATTAGTGGTTCCATTTGACCCAGATATTCCCCTGCTGGGGATGCACACAAAAAAATTACAAGATTCATATCACAATGACATATGTGCAACCATGTTTATAGCAGCTCAGTTTGTGATAGCTAAATCTTGGAAACAACCCAAATGCCCATCAACTCTAGACTGCATAAAGATGTGGGGTTTTTTTATAAAGTGGAGTATTACTCAGCCATAAAGAATGATTAGATTGAATCATTTATACTCAAATGGACATACCTTCAGGACATACTTATAAGTGAAATAAATAGGTCACAGATGTGTAAATATGTTTATTTTCTCTGATATGAGAAACTGAAGTTATAAATGTGTTCTAGAATGCATGACTGATATTGTGAAATAGTAAATATTCAAGGGGTAATGGGGTTTAGGGGTAAATAATGAAAGAAAAAATTGATGGTAAAAAAGGAAGCAGTGCTTTGTGTATATAGGGACGGGGGGAGGTAGTGGGATAGAGAAGGGGAAAAGTGAGAATTAAATTGTGTTATATCCTGGTATAAATTCTCAAGGTGGAGTGTAATTGTGATGTTTATATATAATGTACCAATAAAATGTACCAGTAAATGAAAGAAAAGAGAATTCCTAGAACAGTGTAGTAAAATTAAAAAGATGTACAGGAAAAATGCATCAATTCTAATTTTAAGTACCAAATTCAAGAATTCTCATTTGAGCCAGGCGTGGTGGCTCACGCCTGTAATCCCAGCACTCAGGAGGCAGAGATGGGAAGATTGCTGAGTTCAAGGCTTGCCTGGACTACATAGTGAGCTCAGAGCCAGCCTGAACTACAAAGCGAGACCCTGTCTCAAAAAAAAAAGAACTCTCATTTGAAGTAGCAATAAAATTATTAAATAAGAATTACTATAGTGAGAAAAATGGACTAGAGAGTTAAAATAAGAAAAATGATTACATGTTGATACATAAGAAAAATGCATCTCAACTTTAATCTTTCTCAGTAGTATCAAGATTTAAATCTTTATTAATCTATAGATTTGATGTTATTAGATTGAAATTTTTAACAAGATTCATTTGGAATGAGCAACTTAAACTCCATGGCTTGCAGATAAAGATAGGCTGTTGCAAGAAGGAAGATGGTTTAAAAGAAAATTACTCATATATGAGTATCATAAATCAAAGAAAATGAAAAAATATCTAATTAATGACCTTAGACCAATTTGGTAGGAGATGAGAAAGGGAGAACTTATGCATCTTCAGTTTATATCTAAAGAATTAAAAAACTAAGTGTTAATAAAATCAGAGAAAATATATCTAAATATATATTCATTTTTAAGAGGCTGAATTTCTAAATAAAACAAACACACAAAAAAGAAATAGCCATATATTTAACTCTATAAAAATAAAAGCTTACATTTGAAAAAGGTAATAGAAATTGAAAAGCAAATAAAAGATTCGATTCAAATTTATGGTAAATAAACAGAAGTAAAATATTTATAAACCTTACTCCCGTGTTCTAATTTGCATTTCTTTGATAACTACTAAATTTGGCTCATTTTACATCTTTACTTTAGAATTGTAATTCTACTCTGTTATATGACCTGCTTAGAGTATATGAGCATGCACTCTTAAAGTCTGTTTTTCTAATTGGGCTTCTTTTGAGAAAATACTTTTAATAAATAAAACAGGAAATACTACTACTACACAAAATTAATTAGAAAAGCAGTAACCATCACTAATTAGCAGAAACATACAAATCAAAGCTGCAAAGAGAAACTTTAACCTGATAAATTAGCAATTGCTTTTCAAAGATAGCTTCAAAACTGGTTAAGATAAAATAGAAATTTTTTATATAGATAGATATCAGTAAATAATAGAAAATAAAATTATATTTGTGAGAGCAATGTATAATTATTAGAAATATTTATAATTGCCATAAAATTCTGAATCACAGTAAATCCATTCCTAAACAACCTTAAAATATTGAAAAGGCTATTTGAATTTTTGTCTAAATAGCCTAGATACCCAACAGCACAGAAATGAAAAGCAAATGGCATCCCCCATACCGGGAACTCAATGCTGCCATTAAAGTGATGATTGTGAAGATTACACAGCAGCATGGAAACACTTATGATAATTCTGTCACATGAAAATACAGAAGCAAAGTATAAAATATACAGAATAGCAAAAGCAAAAAGCGTATCAAGTCAATACCTTCATAGCTCACTTTTAAATACAAAAACAATTCAATTATAAAAAATTAGTCTCAACAATTAAAGTGTTCATTTTCATATAGTACAATCTTTATTCTAGTTTTTATTCTAACATTTTGATCCAGTATTCCAATTTCATTCAAGGATAAAACCACCCTCTTTCCCCTCCTTGTTTCTGAGAAAGATCTCTCCCTCTCCCTCTCCGTCTCTCTCCCTTCCTCCCTTCTTGTCTTTCTCTTCCTCCACCCTTCCTTTCTGTGGTTTTGTTCCCTCCTCCACAAATTTACAGCAAATAAACAAAGAGGTGATATCTTTGTAAATCTTAATCATATCTAATTGCTGTCCTAACTTGAGCTTTAGGCCCTCTTTCTCCTGAAGTTCCCTCACATTTTGGAGTAGACCTCAGGCAGGATGTCATTTGGTTCCTTCTCTTCTCTGACATCTGTATATTACCCATGGGAGATGACCTCATTCTTTGCTCTATAGAAATTGCAATAGCCAGAAGTGGTGTTGTGCTCAAGGCCCACTCTAGCCCTGTATCGTGCTGGACAGGAGCCACCACAGCCAGAGTGCCAAAGGCATGGCCAGGGTCTCCTCCTCAAGCTGGAGCATGAGAGAGAGCTGTAGCCCTCCCTCCCCAGGAGGCCAGGACCCTCACTATGGCGTCCCTCACCAGAGAGACCACACTGCTCACATTTCCCCTCAGCATTCTCTTCACCCTTTTATACATCCTTGAAATGGTCAAGGAGCTCAAGAGTTGTAAGATTCTTGGCTACCATTTTGAAGGTTCAACTCAGTGATTTAATAGATGCTTCAATTTATATAAGTGGTTTCAAAGCAGTAACTATTACAGAGAATCACAACACATCTGAGATGCTTAATATTATTTTTAATTTATATGAATGATTAGTTTATTTGAATGACTGAAATTAAATTTACAAATAAGGAGTAAAAAAGAGATAACCCATCAAGGTGGGAAAAGTCTCAGATTCTCTTGACTCATTATATACCTTGGCCATTTTCCTCTAAGTTCTTAAGCATATTTCAGTATCTGTAATAGAAATAATAAATCTTAGCTGCTCTACTTATTTTACAGAATTCATAATACATAAATAATTTACTTACTGTAAATATTATATTCACATCTGCTAGTCTTGTGATAACATTTGACTATCTCATAAAAGGAAATATTTTTATGTATTCTGTTTTCTTGAGTACATGTGAATTGCTTTGGTCTTCCAAGTGGTGAAATGATCAGTTAGTGAAATAATCAAAAGTGAATACCAAAGTCAAAATTTACTATCATAGTTTATTCATTGAAGCTTATCAGAATATCTACCCAGCATAAAAAAAAGAAAACTGTTAACATTTGAAAAAGTGACAGCTGGTGGGAGAATTTTTTTCTGTAACTGAAATTAATAGAGATGTAAAGCATCTGGAAACAAAAGCATGTCAAAGCTTTTCTTTTAATGAGTACAAAAGACACATTGCTGGGATTAGACACAAAATCTAGTGACGTGAATTTAGTGTTGAAAGAAGACTTCTGTTGAAGATGATTGCCTTTATTCAGATTCACATGACATTGTTTGCTTTATTTAGGCAATGAATTTCTCCCTCGGGAGTAATTTCCCTGTAAAGTTATTTTTTTTATCAGTAGCAATTTATATCTGTTAAGAAAAAAAAATATTAAAGGCACTTTTGTTCTAGGTTGTCCCTGGGGTGATTCCCTCAAGACCAAAGTCCTGCACTGCGCAAGCTAGGAGTAGAGGGGACCCGAAAACCTGGCCTCTGCTGGCTGGACCTCTGTGTCCCTTCCTCTCCCTCGCCTAGTTCCCTTCGCCAGCCAACCCCTCAACTAGTACGGATATGCTATGGGAACCGCAGTAAGCGAGCAGGGAAGTAGTTCATTCCGTCCTGAAACTCTCCATAGTAACCGAATCTTTAGTCTGTGGAAGAGGAAACATGTTGAGGAGCTTAGAGCTCCTTTTCTACTCAAATTTTGCTTTGCCCTTTTTCTCTCCCCTCAGTAAGTAGGGCCTCCTGCTAAGCACATGGATCTCACCCTGTCCAGCAGCGTTCAGTGAGAGCGTGGAACCTCTCCCTTCCCGTCTGCGCTCGCGCTTTCACAGCTGAAATCCAAGTCGAAGCGTCATGACAAAGTAAAACGCCGCATTTGGCTGGGTAGACGCAAGCAATACAAATATTTAAAGCTCCCAGAGGTACACTAGTCAAAAGTGTGTTCTTTATAACATTTCGTAAATGGAGACATGTCACATATTATTTTATATATTACATACATGATCAGATAGGTGTAATATGTGTACCATTTATATATTATTTTTATAATTATGTATATCATATATACATATAATCCTCAGATAAACATTTGAAAGTAATTTTAAAGTACATTAATCCATATAGCAATAGTATTAACTAGTAATTCAAAAAATCATGAAGATGTTCCGTTTTTCACAAAATATAATTTAGGATTGAAAATTATTGTTGCATTGCACATGTGAGGTCTGTGACTGATAAAATGACTTGTCTGAAGAACAAAGTCGTCTCCCTTGCTCTATCTTATGACTATGTGTGTTTTACACAATATCTCGTGTGTCTTTGATTTCTTATAAAGCTCACCGAAATTGCTGAAATTACCCCAAGATCTCTCCGGGGTCCTTAAAACTGCCTTAGGGGTCAAAAGAGGTGAAGAAGAGAATGAGAAACTGATAGAGTGTCTCCCCTCTGGATTACATTTCCTACACATCTGGTGACCCTGCCATACCTCTTTGCTACCTCATCATTCATTGCTCAGGCTTTTGCTGTGAACCAGCACACTCCGTGGTCTTCTCAGATTGTAGAACCAACTGTACCCTCCATACCAATCGTGGGTGGGCTTCACTGGATGAGGTTCACAGTAACATTCCTGCCTTTCACCCGCTTACATCCTTTGCTCACTAAGCAAGTAGACATGTGTATTTGGAGACCAACCTGCTGTGGTCTGAATGTTTATACAGCCCCAAATTCCCAATCCTCTCAAGGTGGCATAATTAAGAGCTGGGATCTTTGGGAGGTAAGTACGTAAAAATGTCCTTATGAAAGAGACTGTAGAGGACTCTTTGGGCTAATTCTCCTCTGAGGACACAGAAAAGATGCCATCTCCGAAGCAGAGAGCAAGCCTTCTCCAGACACCAAATCTGCTTCACCTCGACCTCGGAGCTTCCAGCCTTCAGAACTGTAATAAATCCCTGTTGTTTACACGTCACTGAGTCTGAGGTGTTTTGTTATAGCTTCCAGATTAGATTAAGACATGCCCAAAGAAGGGGAGACTACCCTGGCAGTTCAGAGAAAAGACGGACCTCAGCCCCCAGAGGGTTCCCGCTGTCGTTCCTGCCTTAGCTCCATGGTGCCATCTCCCATGGGATGGCAGTGAGAGGGTCACGGTCTCCAGGTTCTGAGAAGCCCATGGCCCCCGGGCAGCCTCACCTTCCTGGAGACACCAGGGCGTATAAATTTATCACCTCAAGGAGCCACAATTTTCCTCCACCTGAACACTTCCCCTCTCCCACTCCATGTCCCACTCAGCTTTTTACTCCCACCATCTGATGGAAAAATACTGACAACTCCCTGACTTGTCATGACTAAGTTCTTCATAGGATGATGATATTAAATTGGCATTTAAAAATAATAAAACACCAATTTTAAGTAAATATTTCTCCGTTTACATGTCAAGAATGTTTTGATGTCCCTTCATTATTTACTTATGTATTGAGAAGTTTTGTACAAATACATGAAATCATATACTGGGTAAATTAAAAATAAAACTATAATACTGCTTAATTTTGTTTTTATGAAAAAGAGAAGAGATCAACTGTACGAGAATCCAGTCGAATGAGCCTCCATTCCAGTTGTGCAGCTTCCTCACTTTCCTCACCCGGGGCCTCGTACTCCGCCTTCCCTGAGACTGGAGTTTGCCTGTGGGATGAGAGCACTGTTGCGAGGACTTGCCTTGTGATTTTGTGCGCAGAGGACATGAAGCTCCTCATCTGGACATCTGAGTGCCCAAAAAACATATACCACATTTCCAAGCCAAAATAATGAAGGAGCGTCTTTCAATAATATGGAAAGGATGCTAACAGAATAGTCCAAATGGCCTTCGATGAGTGAAAACTTTCAAAATTTGTGCTACATTTACATCATGGAATGACACTCTACTCTGCCAGAAAGAATGATAAGTTTGAGTTATTTATATTCAAATGGATGCATCTTCAAGCCATACTCATAAGTGAAATAAATAGGTCACAGATCTGTAAGTATCACATCTTTTCTCTGGTATGAGAAACTGAAGATCTAAATGAGCTCTAGAACATATGCTAGATGTTGTGAAATAGAAAATATTCCAAAGGAAATGGGGTGTAGAGGTAAGTAACAAGGGGAAGAAAGAATATGATGGTAATAAAAATGGAAAACAAAGCCTATGCACGCATATATATATGTAGGGAGCAGGGTTATAGGGTGGGTGAGGGAATAGGAAAACATGAGAATTAAACTGTGTCATATACTGATACATTCTCAATGTTGTGTGTGATCATGGTGTGTTTTTATAATGTGCCAATAAAAATTCAAATTTTTAAAAAAGGAAGTATTGATTCAACAGGGACTTCAAGGAAATAATGCTGGGTTTAAAAGCTCATCATACAGTCTTGCATGTTACACAACTCCATCTATATAATACTATTGAAATAATAAGAAATCAAAACAAATGAGTACGAGCCAGAGTTTAAGGGAGCAAAGAGGGAATAACATAGCTTCAGCTTCAAAGGACAACATGTGGGACCCTAGATTCCATACTCTGTGTCTGGACAGTAGTGGTCACATGCGTTTACAGACATCATATATTTGCATGGAAGTCATGTCTACACCATTGAGTGCATGTAAAACTGATGTGATCAGAATCAATTCTGCAGCACCAATGTTCTGCTTGTGACGTCTACCTGGTTTGCTACCTTTGTGGGAAACAGAGTAAAGGGTCCTTGGGACAACTCTATCATTTCCCATAATTCCATACAAATCTATAATAATCTAGGACATTTTACAAATAAACAACTATTAAAATAATTCTCAGGACTCCCACAATGAAGTAATTCTGCCCTTGTTGTTTTTGTTTGTTTGGTTTTGGTTTTTGTTTTTTTTTTTCCTTATTCAAGGTGGGAACTAAGAAGAAATCATCAGATAAAAATGAATTTGGAAAATAAAACATTAAAGTAGTTGAACCTTCTTTCTAAAACTTAAGAGTTTAAAATTGATAGACAGATTGTTTATTCTAAGAACTGTTTTCCCCCAGAGAAGAAACGAGACACCTGTAGACAATTCACGACCACCTAACCCCTGAGAGTAGTTACTGCTGATGTTCCTGACTTCCCGTTACCAATTTAAAAATTAGCTCACCTTGGACCTCTGAATCTTCAGTCTAGGAATCTAGTGTCAGTTATGCCTGGGAGCTTTTAGTATATGTGCTGCCGAAGCAAGCACTATGCCTGGGAACTTTTTACCCACGTGTGCATGCATGCAAACACAATCAATCATTCAGTCGATCAATTAACGAAAACCATCCAGAAAGTAAAAAGAAATGGGAGAAGGAAGCAGAGATTGTGCTTGTAGATGGTGTTCTTCCCTTTCCCACTTGAATTTATAACAAAAGTTTCTTCTTTGGCCCTTACTTCCTTCAAGATATTATGGAAGTTGAAGGCTGGACATGTATGTCACAGGGAAAGAAATGCTGCCTGCTTGTATTTACCTGAGTGGCATTAGCCAGCCTGAATCAATGTACCCGTGATCCTGTAAGTGTTGTGGAGGGCCTGGCATTGTGTTGTCTGCTGCCCAAGTGCTACTCCCTTGCTGCTGTGATGGTCTGTGTGAGTACACCTTCACTTATTTGTTTACAAGATTTCACCTTACCACAGACATTGGAAAACACAATTTTCCTTCCCTTCCAGAAGTCCTGGACTCAAGCATTCAGAGACAGAATTATATTATGAAGTCTCACAGCTTCAAATGACATCACCCTAACAAGAATATATTGTGTGCATCATCAGCAAAACCTGGAGAAAGTGTGCAGTTGGAAAAAAATCATAGTGCTATATATTAGCTTGCAAGTAATAAAATGAAAAAAATCTACTAGAAAAGGACTTGTCAAATGAGGTGAAGATCTAACTGTAGACTGATACAACTGTAAATATTAATATAAACAGGTGAAAATATGATAGTCAAATTTTATTATGAAACTGACAAATATAGAATTATTCCATCAAATTGCTATAGAAATTTCATGACTTGAACTTTCAATTTCTGCATTAATTTCATTACAAGCAGCTCCCAAGCCAACACAGACACAACTAATTTTGAGTAGCACTATACTAGAGGATACTCGGTCCTCTTGACCTTCCTCGGTTCCATAACCCTCTTCTATACTCATCTTTAGATAATCCCTTTCCACTTGCTTTTCTCCATTTCTCTCTGTCATGGTTTGGTTTTAAATATCCTCCAAAGACCAGTAAAGCCTGGTTAAGGGAGCCTCGGTCACTGGGACAATGTTGTTGTACGGCTGCCCATGCCCTTTCCTTCCTGTTTCTCTTTTTGTTTCCTGCCACCATGAAGTGGGCAGCTTTGATCCACCACAAGACCCCTGTGATGACTTCCACCTCGCAGGTTCAGGCAGACTGACCTAGTACCCAAGGATGAAAACCATGAGCCAAAGCAAGCTTTATACTCTTAAATTGATTTTGCCATAGCAATCAAGATACTGCTCTTTGCAAAAAAACACTTTGAAAGAAGACCCTAAATCTATGTGGCCTTCTTCACATGCATGAGCATTTGAAACTGAGCATATTACCTCTAAGAAAAGGATGTTAATTTTACAAGGTATTTAATTATACACTAGGCATTGAATCTCTAATTCAAGTACCCTTGGGAACAATTTTTCTCAGTTAAGCAAAAATAACAGAGCCAAATTTCTTTAGCTTCACACTTGGACTTTATTTCTTAATGGTGAAACAACAACAACCCTACAAGATAAATATTACCTCAAGGAAATAAGAGTCAATCAACTTGTAAATAGCAGTGCTAGATGTTAAATTCTGGTGTTGTGTGTGTGTGTGTGTGTTTCCAACACCTGAATATTCCCTGCAACACTTCCATCTGTTACCATAATACTCTCAAAGAATGGTTGCACTTAGTAAATCATCTTTGTGTATAGCCATCTGAATTTTCTAGCACAGAAAGCTCCTATACATTTTTGTAGATTCTTACATCTTATGAATTATTCACATATGCATTTCTTTTCTCCCTCAAAGAGCACACACTCTTTGAGTGCAGGAACTTGGCCTATTGACTTGTACATCTTCTACAGTGTCTTCCACAGGACAAAAAGCCACATTTAACAAATATAAAGTGAGAAAACTAACATGAGCTCTCTTATTTTTAGTTGAGCCACACACACACATACACACACACACACACACACACACTATTTTCAGAGAGAAATGAAATACTTCAATGTGAAAAATACTTTAAGCAGGAAATAAATATATGCTTACATAATTTTAATTATCTTTCATGACTAGAAAGGCCTTCTAATGTCTTACAAATCATTTTTTATTGGCTCAGCCATACATACAACAGAGCAGTTACAGTTATTTTTTTCCCTTAAATTGGCCCACTGCAGTTGTTCAGCAAGCCATTTTGAAGGGCTCTGGAGACAGAGCTGAATTTAATACTTGGTCAATAAGGATGTTCAGACAATAACAAGACCACCCCTGCTGTCAGACTAACCTCAAGAAGCAACCGGTGACCTCAGTCACACAGTTTCCCAATATGTGTTGCCGTGTTGGACTTATATCTCAATGATAGAATCCTTACAGCTGCTTTAAAAGCTTTTTACTTTTTATTTTGCCAAAGCCTCTTTAAACATTGCCTATGCGCACTGAAGCTTTTTCAAACAAATCGGAGCTTTTTATATCTCTAAAGCAGCTGTGAAGACTTTACATTTTCACATAGGGAATAAAAGATGGAGGCTATAAAGAGTAGCTTATGGGAGGCTTTGTACTTACAAATTAAATGTCTCAATAAGTTTATTCATGTAAACAAAATAATGAGGAACGATAAAACCATGAAAAATAATTTATGGTCTTCACCAGTGTAATTAAACCAATGGATTCTCTCTACTCCTGTGGAGAAGAAAAATGAAAATACGTAATGCTAATACTTTAAAATCTCACATGTTAGAAATTACACTTATGTTTCCTAGTTAATGCACAATTTTAGGCACAATTTTAGTGGATTGGGCTGAATAAATATTTATATAATTTACCAAGTTTTTATAAGTATTCTAGACAGATTTTAAAATACCAAATTCAGGTATGCACACAATATAACAAAAAGTTTATTAAAATTATGTCCTAGGTCTTGATAATAAGCTCTTCATTTATAGTTCAACTTCCTGGTAATCAAAATTGGACACATTATTTCTAAGAAAATAATGCTACTTTTTCCACATATTGAATTGTATAATATGTATTAAATCCCCAATCCTAGATCAACATGGTTGTATACCCTTGAAATGCCAGCAGTTGGAAGGCTGAAGCAAGAAGATCCCCATAAGTTCAAAGACAGTTTAGGCCCTATAGTGAATTCAGGAATAGTCTGAACTATAGTATGAGAACCTATCTCAAAAAAATCAAAACTATAAAGAAAGAGAAAATAAATTTCCACATCTACAATCACTAGGAAGTGTTTATTATGTAAAAGAATTAAGAATATAGTGAAACTTTTCTAATTTAAAATTTTAAAATGCTAAAATATGGTGTCTTTGGGCTGGAGATTTAGCTCAGTGGTTCCAGCGCCTGCCTCACAAGCACAAGGTCCTGAGTTCGATCCTGGTAACCACATACAATGCTGGGTGTGGTGACTCACGCCCACCAGCAATCAATACCACATACCACAGTTGCCGGGCGTGGTGGCTCATGCCTGTAATCCCAGCACTCAGGAGGCAGAGGCAGGAGGATTGCTGAGGCAGGAGGATTCCAGGCTTGCCTGGGCTATATAGTGAGCTTAGGGCCAGCCTGAACTACAAAGCGAGACCCTGTCTCAAAAAAAAAAAAAAATTATGGTGACCTTAACTATTTTTCAAGGATGTATGTATACAGTGAAAGAGTCTAAAAAGGATTAATCCTTTTATTTACTGCTGCAACTGTCCCCATTGATAATGAGTTACTATTAATATTATTCATCAGTTATTGACAATTAAATTATATGTCCTTGGTTTGGATAGAACGTTCTTTATGACATAGCATATATGCTCCAGAAAAATAGACTGTAGAGTTGACAGAAAAAAAATATGTGTAGGACATCTTTTATAGGGGCCCAGTAGACCACTGACCATAGAATGTCTAGAATCCCCTTGCCTGTCAGTTCTAGGTATACTACAGCTCTGCCTAGGAGATACATATACTGTTAGCTTTTTCTTATTATTATGTGAAAATAGATATCTTGCAACCAACTGGCACTAAATGGGTTCTTGTGAACATTTGTCAAAGAAACAGTGACTGAGTCCCTCCAAAATACCATAAACAACCTTCTGTGCTCTTGCATAAATACCGTAAAACCATTTGTTAATTTTAAATTAGTAAACTTTCACTGAATTCTTATGCTTTTACTTTATGAATGCTTGTTCCACTAAGAGGATTTTGAATTTCTTCTACAGGTTTTTCCAAACATGTCTTACACGATGTAGCAAGTTCAGTTTACACATTATTACGTTAAACAACGAATCCTTACATATTGAAGTATTTTCTATTACACAATATTTACAAATTATCCGGTTTAACAGATAACAGAACAGAACAATCTGACATGAGCACAGGACCAGAGTCTGAGTCCACCAGAAAGTGAAGACCCCAAAAGGGAGGAACTGTGACCTGCCACCAGCCAGAGCTCGGGCGGGGGGAGGGGGTGAAGAGCTGGCCACGTGGATCTGAGCTCCAGGCTCCACATCTATTGTCTTCATTTCACAAGGCAAGTAGCTTCTCTCTGTCTTACACATTAAGCTGAGTAGCATAGCATTTACTTCATAACCTTATGAAAACTAGATAAGTAAATGCATGTAAAATCCCTGACATTTACTAACTATTCAGTAAATATTAACTATTATTATTGTTATAGAGAATATTTTCTTTTCTGGGAAATACAGAGCATTTTAATATTACATATATTTTTCCAATATCACTTGCTCTGAAGTTGATTTTTGAACGAAGTATTTCCCTTTTTTAATTTTAATGCAGAAACGATGAAGATGTGATACATGTATACACAACTCCCCATGATGAATGTATTCATTATGTATTGCAAACTCACATTAATAAAAATTTAGTATAGATTATTGTTTTGATTCTAATTCTTTTTTCTAATATTATTATAGGCATGTTTGTGGGATTAAGATGAAAGAACTAGACTTAATGATCTTTCCCTTGAACAGAAAAACTATATATTCCAAGTAACAAGAGACTGACATAGATATTTCATCTGTCCCTTGTTCCCTCTTTACTGCCTTCTCTCTCTCTCTTCACTATATCACCTTCTCAGCTGGCTCTTCCTATATTCATAATATTTCAGTATAAAACAATGTGGTTTTAAAATTGTCACTAAAATATTAAAGATATGCTACATTTCCCATGATCTTTGCATTTAAAGAGCCTTAGTTGTAATAGTTGCACTTAATATAATGTGTAAGACTCAAATAATGAAATTTCAATCACTTTGGTATCTGTTGCATAATAAAGAGAGATATCTCAAAGTATTGGGAGCAACCACACATGTTACAAAAAGGGAAGAAAAATGAATCTAAAATGATGGCCCAGTACATTTAGTACCAAGAGTAAAATAATAAAACATCCCCAATGAGATGAAATTTATCAAAATCTGGAGGCTGATGAAATCCCAAGCAATAAACAGCAAGGGCTTATAGACAGCAAATCATACCTGACACAAGCAATAGTTCTGTTCAGCATGCTAAAAAAATTAGAGGATAAAGAGAATCAAGTAAATGTTGCCTCTTTGCACTATCACAATGCATTTAAAATGGTCCTGGAAAATTTTCAATGCAACTATAGATAAAACTAAATTAGCCATGAATGCCTTCTGCCAAGATCTGGGAGGAAAAGGTGAAATGACACAGATAATGAGAATGTAGTCTGTTGTGGGATAAGAGAGTTAATAAAACTCATTCACTGTATTTCCTAAGTTGGTTAAAAGCAAAAGTGTGTCAGAATTCTGTATAACAAGTTTAATAAATAACACATCTTGTAGAATACAGTAGATAAACTAAACAGATCCTAAGTGAGATCCCTATACTAACCTTGTCTTGACTAAAGTAAAATAGACTGAAGTCAGAAGAAATGCCCTTAGGACTAAGTTATGTTCTCTCTTTGCTATCTCTTACTGGATTCTTCTATAAATCATTTAACTGTCTAAGAATCTTCTCCTAAGCCTGACTTAATGATTAAGGATACTATGGAAAGTAACCTGATCATGTTCATTGAATGCCTTGGGTCTCTAAGCAGAATTTAAGGGACACGTCTCTTTGTTAACCCTTTCTCAACTCTTTTTCTTAAGTACAAATATAATTGCAACTTTGTTTTAAACACATGGTATGATCGGGACAGAAAGAGAGAAGTAAACAAATGATTATAGGGAAATGAAATAAGAACAATATTACAAATGTATAGAAGAAACTCAAAGAAATAAAAGATTGTCAAATGGAAGTGGGTAAACTTTTAATAAATGACATTTGGTTGAGCCTTAAAGACCAGCCATTGAAATGGAGGTCTTCAGGCTGTACGGAATTTAAAGGAATAGAAGACAAAACTCTCCTTACAGATAGAGTAAGAAAAGTGACTCATATATAATGTAGCTCAGCATGCTTGGCAGACTAGATGGAATAGCCCCCATGGTAGAATTCTGTAAAATATTATATAAATATAAAAGGTTATACTTACACTATGATCAGTGAAAAGTTGCTTTGAAATAAAATTATCTACTAACAAAATACCCAGGTGAAACTTTCACCTAGTAGTTTAACTTCCTTTTAAACATGGCACCAGGGTCAGGGGTCTTTATGCCTTTCTCTAAGCCATTTCTCCGTTGTGAGTAGAACAGAGAGATGCCATGCACGGAGTGAGCGATCGTTTGTTGGGGGTACACATACTCCCAAACAGACCATGACTCACATGTGTGGGATACAAAGCCTCCCCCAGATCAGCATGAATTCGCAGGCAGCAGATGCCATTCTCCTCCTCTGCAGTTATGTTCCCTGAGAAGAGGGTAGAGTGTTCCCGTTAGCTTGAAGGCGTATAACCACCTTAGACTCCTTCCGTCTGTGTCCTGATTGCTAGTATGTCATCATGTTTCTTGTTCTCATCTTTTCGCTTCCTTCCGTGTTGGCACCAACAGATTTACCTCCTCACATGGATAATTCAAGACTTTCTGCCTAGGGTCTTCCGACAGGCCATTGAAACTTTATCTCTCTTCCATTCCATTCCCAGACCAACGTGGCATAGAAAAATACTGATTTTTTTTTGTTGTGCTGTGTTTTACTCAGAATTCAGTCTCTGTACGAAGTACATCATGTCTGATATTTGCTTGAAGGGCAGATTCCAGGCTGATCTTTGTTGTTCTGTTTCGGTGATGGCAGAATGCTGAGATCTTCATTTTTTTAACAAACAAAAATTGGGTATTAGTTTTGTTACTAAGATTTTGAAGGCAGGTCTGGAAAAGATAATTTCTCAGAGTCTATGGCTAAGATTTAAATATTTGTCACCAAGTGTTGTCTTTTTAATATATCAGGAAGTATTTTATTAGGCACAATTGTACAAATTATGAAAATAATACATAGTTCATGCTATGCATTTTATGCATCTGTCAATCTATTTATCTGTTTAAGCCAATTGAATTTGGTAAATAAAGTAGCATCTGAAACACCTTTCTGGTTCCCAGCAGGTAATAACTGATGCAGGGATGTTTAGGGAAATGGCTCACGATATTAGATAGATAGATAGTTAGATAGATAGATAGATAGATAGATAGATAGATAGATAGATAGATAGATAGATAGATAGATAGATAGATAGATGATAGATAGATAGATAGATAGATAGATAGATAGATAGATAGATAGATAGATAGATAGATAGATAAAAGCTAAGTTTAGTGCAGTCATGGTCAAAGGAAGCTTGACTCCTGATCCTAGAATTTCACATTTGAAATAAGTCTCAATAAAAGTAACTTTTCCTGAGAAGATTAAACCATGGAACAGTAACTATGACTTTTTTTTCCTCCTGGGGGTGAGATCAGTAGTTGTAAACCAGTGATTTCTACCATTCCATTGTCCCATCATTTGTCACCCCCAATCTAGAGAATGGAAACTATCTTCTGAGAGTGGTGAAAAGACTGAGCAGCAAGTACGTCATTTGTGACAGGAAATGTCCAGGAGAGACACACTGAATCTGCATGCTACACAGCATAGGGAGGGTCCACACTCCCCAAACTTAGCACAGAAGGGTTCCTCACTGTGACATATGTCCTAAGGAGACTACATTAGGCAACGGGACTGACGCCAACTCTTCAGTCACCAGCTGTAGTCCACAAAGCTGGGAATCAGGAGGTTTTAGGAAACACAGTGTTAAAGCAAAATAAATGGAAAGCTCGTGGTTTCTAGGCCTAAAACCCAAATTTAGGGCCATTCTGTATATCTGATTAAGTTTTCAAATTGATAAAAGTAATATAGATTCACTGTGTACAACATGTTGTTTAGAAATATATAATTCACCTATTTTTACCCATTTTTGTCACATTATGTTTTCTTCCTTTGCATTGAGTTCTTTATATATTTTATATGTTAGGCTCCCAGCAGATGATGCTCTGCAAATATTTTCTCTACTCCATGGGTTGTTATTATGATGTGGATATGATATTCCCCCAGAACTCATGTGTTGCATTTTGGGTTTCTTATTGTTTGTTTTTGTTTGTTTGTTTGAGATAGCATCTCATTTTTTATTTCAGGCTGGCCCTGAGCTTACTATGTAGCCTAAACAAGCCTTGAACTCAGCAATTCTCCTGCCTCTGCCCACCGGGTGCTGGGATTACAGGCATGAGCCATGATGCCCATCACTGTGGTATGTGCTACTAATGGCTGGTGAACATGAGTCACCACCCGTAGTATTGTTGTGTGTGGTTACTGAGAATCAAACCAGGGACCTTGCACTTGCTAGGCAGACTCCAGAACCATTGAGCTGAATCTCCAGCTGATGTGTTGCATTTTTGATCCTCAATGCATCAGAATTCAGAAATGGGAAGGACTATAACCCAACCCAGGGATTAGTGCAAGTCCCTAGCTCAACAGGCTTCTTAGGACCTAAGCATTGAAGAAGATCTCTACAGGAACAGCTTTGAAATGTTCATGCTGTCCTTGGGCCCTTCTCGGGCTTTCTGCTTTCTGCACATGTGAAGTAAGCAGCCCTCCTCCACTATGGGCTCTGCACCATTGTACTTCTGCCTCTTCACCATCCAGAAACAATGAAGCCAGATGACTATAGTCTGAATCCTTTGAAACTGTGACCCAAAATAAATAAGCCTTTCATTAAGTTCATATTCTAGGGTATTTTGATAAAGTGATGAAAAGCTAAAATGGAAGTTTTACTATTAGATCTATTGCTTGTTCCTTCTTCTATTCTAACATTAATTGATTTTGAATCAACCTTTAGACAATCATAGAAAGCTAATTAGCCCATTAGTTACATAATTTGGAATCTCTCATCAGGTCACAGCCAAATAAGCCAAATGCCCTGTTATAGTCAGACAAGGAGGCCCTCACTTTACTGCTGGTTCAGACTCCAGAAGCTCAGTTCCTACTGCACAGCCCTTTGATCCTTTCTCAGTTCTGTGTCCTGTGCCATTTATTAATTTTTTAAAATAAACTGTTAAAATGGTACCTAAAGTTTTTGTTTTAATTGTAGCCATCTAGATGACAGTGGAAGAGAATGTTTCTTGCCAGGTTCACCACGAAAAATATAAAACAGTAAAAGGCACCAAGAAATAATGAAATGAACCTCAAGAAAGATCTAATTTTGAAAGCTCACATCCAGAGACAACTGTACAAGCACCACAAGGATGAGGTATCTCATTTTGTAGCTACTGAAGGTGTCTGGGACTGAACATGGCTGAACCTTGTCTACAATTCTATAGAACCCCTGCTGTCTGGCTCAGAGAAAAGACATCCAACTAGAGAGGATTGAATGACATCAGTTTATGCAACCCAGAGTCCTACAGAGTTATGGGCTATGATGGATTTTTATCTGAAGATGTGGAATATAGTCAATTGGCAGCTTTAAGTCTGATACACATACATCTGTCGGTGAATATCTACTTTTCTTGAAAAGGGGTATAATCACAAGATAAAATTATAGCAAATATAACTCCAGTGTATATGTTAATAATTCTTATTTTTAATTATCTGAGATGCAGTAAAATGTCAAGAAAACTTTAATTTAAAGTCAACTATGGCCCTCCACCAAACACTTAAAATTGGGTCAATGATATAACCATTATGAACAGTAATTCTATGTGAATTAAAGTTAGTAATTACTGAAGTATCAATCAAAAATGAATGAAAGAAGCATCCAGAAATATGCTATTTTATCACCCCTGGCATTTTAAGATTTGAAAAATCCACTGTGCGACTCTTAATTTGTGATATAGATACTAGAAGTGAAAGCTTCATATTATATCAAATATTATTTTATTCATTACTCATTAAGTGTTTTTGCCAAGTTGATCTCTTTCAAAATAATCATCCAACACCTAAATCTAAAATTTCATGTCAAAATGATGAAATTGGGTGTATGTTTTCTAAATTTGCCTTCAGTTCCAAGACTTCCTTCACTCTTAGCACATCTTTTATTAGAACTGTTAACAAGTCTGAGCATTGTCTAATTTCAGTTTCTGCAACTAATGCACAGCAAACTAATCAAATGGGACCAACAATCTAGAGAAGGAAGAACAAAGAAAAAATTAAAGAGAGACAAGAAACTGAAAAATCATCTAAGAAAATAACCTGGAATTAACTTTCTGTTCATTTATTTAAACTGTATTCTATTGTATATATTTAAAATTCTGATTAATTGTCTACAACAGGCAAAGTCTTTAATAATGATTATGGGTGAAGCTAAATTGTCCATGCATAATGAAACAGGTGGATATTGTCACTTCCTGACTCAACTCTTATGTGAAGGAATCAGCAGTCTGAGAGAAGACAGTTGAGGAGCTTGACATTATCTACTGTGAATTTGAGCTGTCTTGGAAGAAATCACTTCTGGGAGTCAGTTTCATGGCACCTTGGTACCATGGCATAAGGGATTCTCCACTTTTTGTTCAAGCAGTTTGGGTTGAAGTGTTGCTGAATCAAATTGTAACAACTGAGCCTCATGCTGCACTTGTGATACCATATTTCATCCCTTGTCAGCTCCTGTGAAACTTGACTAACGACAGATACTGGCCTACAAACAGCTGGTAGGGAAAGGATTTTTGATCTTTCCTACAAACACAGGATCACATTCACATGAAGCCCAGATGTCATTATTAAGTAACTTGTAAGGGAAACATAGTACAGCTTTTCTAAAGGAATCAGGCAAAAAGCAACAGGGGACGAAGAAAGAATTTCACATCAGAAATGTGTTCACTTATCCCACTGAGGCCAAAGTGACTACGAATCATTTTAATTAATCTGCCACAAAATGTAACAGCCTAAATGAATTCAAAGGATTTCAGTTCAATCCATAGTGCATCACAAATACCACTATGAACTACAGCCAATCCTGTAGCCTTAAATCTTAGACACACAGATAAAGAGACAGGTGTATATGTAAAAGAATAAAGGATAGTGGGAACCAATTACAGCAAAGCCATTTTTCTTCCGAAGGAAAAAATGTGTTATGAAAAGAAAAATTACTACAACAAAAATGTCGCTAATAATTCAAGTGTCTACATTCTCAATGAAATGAATTTCACTCAAGGTAAATTACAAATAAATTGTCCAGCTTGCCATGAATATGATAGCTCCACAAGAAACTGAATCATACCACCTGCACTGAAAGATATAGTCACTACCTCATGTCCTAAATAATCAGCTGTAATTAAGAGGGCAGTTATAATTAATATGATGTTTTCATATCTAAGATTAAATATGCAGATGGTGACAAAAATCTAGGGTACATCTGGTTCCAAATAAGAGGCTGACAAAGGCTCTCTTGCTTGATTTGTTACTTAAATATTTGACAGTATAGAGATATAATATGTAATTTTGCAGGTGAGCATCACCACCCAGCTAATCCCACTGTGGATATCTTTATATTTCAGAGCTGTAGTATTCGTTCTCCCCTCATCAGATTGTTGGCAGTGGCAGCTGAACATTTAAGCACAGCAAAGCTATATTATTAGCAAAAATCTGGCTTATTATTTAATTATCAATGGCTGGCTGAACTGTCATAGTAGAATAAGTATGGCTTTCACAAGTATGCAGAAGTTCTCAAAATGTTCTAAAATAGTAATATCACAAAACAACATTTTTCTGAATTTTTTTTGTATTTGTTAAAATATGTCTCTCCTTTTTCCTTGTGCAACCTAAGTTCGCATTATGCCAAAATGGACTTCAGGTTCTTAACATGTTAAAATACTATGTTTAAAATAAGACAAAGAAAGGGAAGAGAGCATTTTTAAGCAAAAATAACACCTTAGACAATCCATTTATATCTAACGTTTTAGTCAGTATGGTTCATGATCATTACTATGAATTTGAAATGACATGTATGACCTCAAGAACTTCTTTAACTTCTCTAGCTTTCACTTTTGCTGACAGTAATAATGATATTTCTAAACAGCTTGTGATAATTAAATACGTGATGACTCAGGACAGTTCCTGACAAAAAATGTCATGTACTCTGGTAGATTCTTTCATTCTGCTGTGGGTAAAAACCATCTTCTCTTTTTGCCTTCTTAATTGCCTACTCCTATTTTCTGTTCTTTCTTTCTGAAAATAAAGTCTATAGATTTGTAATTAAATTAACAGGAATTGGGCCTTTTCCATTTTCCTGCTATATTACAGTCATTCATCCTTCTGTTTTGACAGTTGTCTTGTTGTGTTGTATTTGCTTCTAATGGCCTGTCTTTCCATTTGGTTATAAATCGTGTAAGGCCAGCAATGTATACTTTCTTCTTTATATTCATATACAATAATTCCAAAATAAATATATAATCCACAGTTTAATACTGAGAACACAAAGCATAGTCCTGTGTCTGTCTTTCCTCTCTGACAAGGTTTTCTCCAGAAGCAAATGAGACAATGGCTGAACTATCATAGTAGAATAAGTATGGCTTTCACAAGTATGCAGTAAAAATACAAAAATTTACATGTGAGAAGTATATAGAAATCCTTCTCAAAGAAGAGATAAGTTATAAATAGTTGCTAGATGTCATCTTAACAACAAAAAATCTGATGAAAAAAGGCTGCATAGTACAAAGAGATTGATAGATCAGCTTGATGTAGTGGGGTTAAAGAAGAGCACCCAAAGGAAGTCAGAATGCATCTGAGCACTGAAGTCAGTAAGAACCTGGATGTGAGACAAGTGGGGACAGAAAGGGCCAGGCAGGAATATCCAAACAAGCACTAGTCTAGTATAAGCAAGTTATTGGGTTAGAGTACTAAAATCATCCCTGTTGGAATAGGTCATTGGTACTTGGGAATAATAGACATGGACTTGTAGAACTAAAGGGATTAGAGTGTGGAATATTTCAATGTTAGGATAAATTCAGCTTTTTATGTAGATGAAAATATATTTCATTGAGAAAAAGTAATATTTCATGCAATCAATAGTGTATTATAAAGCAAATGAAATTTAGGAAAATAAGCAGAGCTATGTCCATTGGATTAGAGATGGTCAACTACAGTACTGTGTTTATTTAAAAAAACTCGTGTTATAATGAAATAATGGAGGATGGAGGGAGAGAAAAGGAGGCAAGCTGTTGTGGGCTACTCAAAAGTAAAAAAGCTTGCAGAGTGAAAAGCTGATATGAGGCAAAAGAAATAATAATAAATTCAACATTGTAAGTAGGAAGTCTAGAATTAGAATCAGTTCAGATCCATAGTTTGAAGAGGAAGATATGCTGTGTTTGGCCAAATGCACTATGGTAAATCTGTGAGTCAACAGTATATGAACAGCTCTCAGAAGGAGACTTATGATACTAAACTTTTATTGGAATGATAAGTAAACATGGTTATAGCCTGAAGGAAGAGAAACAGTTATAAAGGGTACAGTTTTGGAAATATCCATATAATATTTATATTTAAATGATTTGAATATAATGATAGGCCAGATTTGAGACCTGAATTCATAAATTTTATCCATATATATTGATATAAAATAAGTATGCTGAAGAAGAAGGATGAGTAAGACATCAATATTTTGGTCTCTCAACTCTAAAATTATTGCTAAAGAATGGTCAGATCCTTAATTAAATGGAAAATAGGGGAGAATAATTCTCCCCAAAAACCTTTGGAAGAAGTTATTCATGGGACTAGGAAGCCTAATAACCAAAATGTAAAAATGTGTAGTAGGAAGAAAGAATGGTTTTATATATCAAATGGCTAGATGACAGAGCTCAGATATTTATTCAAATATCGACATTGTTTTTAATGTTTCTGTGAGAGTGGTTTTGGATAATATTGACATTCCAGCCAGTGGGCTTTGAGAAAAATCCGACTGCCCTTCATAATATATGATCCTCATCCAATAAACTGACAGCCTGAACAGAACAATACACTGACTGTCCACAGCCAGAGGGACTTCAGATACCCAAAGCACACAGCCTTCAGACTTGAATTGCAGTATCTCAGCTCTTGTCCATGGCTCTAGCACTATAGCCCACGCTGCAAACTTTGTACTTGCCATTCTCCATAACTCTATGAGTCAATTCCAAATGTACATATTTGGTTACTGATTTCCTCCCTCTGGAGAACCTTAACAGACAGAGCAAAATATACATAACAACATAGAGCCAATAACAAATATCTGATGAACAAGACATATGAAAATTCGGCAAAGTGGACAGTATATACATATTCAGCAATTCAGTCTGTCCATAAAATTGAATACTTCTGGACTAAAATTCCAAAGTTAGAAATATAAAATCTTATATTGATAGCATAAATTAGTTAGAAAGTGAATTTTTTTTTCATTTTTTTACTTGTAATCAAATTATTCAACTTTAGAGCAAATGAAAGTAGCTTTAACTGTTTAGTAACATTCTATTTTTAAGACATTGATATATATGGAAATAAGCATTTGAAAATATAATTGATAGTACAATACATTTTCATAAGGTTACCGTTTTAAAAACATTCAATGTTAGACATTTTTATTCAAAAATGTATGCTAACATGTTTGTAAATGTCATCATAATTTACAAAAAACAGATGTAAACGAAGTCAATAGTGCACTTAGCTACTCATAATGGTTTTATTGAATGATTTTAATATCCTCAGGAACTAGAAACAATTTAATTTTCTCTAATCCTTGGCACATCTCTTGTATATGTTAGGCAGACCTTACAGGGTTAGAATCAGTTTGAGTCTAAGAAAATTCTAGCTGCACGTTTCACCTTATCCCTCTATCACCTGTGCAGCTCAGAGTTGGGCATGACAATGATCTCATATTTATGACTCCTAATGTACCTTCTAGTTTCATCTTCTGTACTGAAAACATAGGAAGATGTGAAGAAAAAGGCCAAGGTTTTCTTGACACAGCTGCAATGCTCTTTTGGATGCCACCGTCCTCTGGCTAATGCTGACCACTCTCTGATACCCTCAGTGGGAAGGTGCCTTTCCCATCTGCATCTATGTACTGTACATGTCCCCCAGGTACCAGAAGGTGATACAGCATGGGGCTATCTAACCCTCCAAATTTTCCTAGTGGTTCATTCAATAAGCTGCTTTGCAGGGAAAATAATTTGTATAATGTGACACATGCTGGTCTTCCATTTCTATGGACAGCTCCACATTCTATGTATGATTCAGTTAAATGTCTTCTGGCTTGGTTTAGGCGGTCCTATGGCCTCCATATGCTCTAAAATCCATGTGCTGAAACTTATTCACCAATGAGTAGTAGTAAGAAGTACAGCCTTTAAGAAACAACTAAATCTGACCCAGGAATGAAGCTCAATGGCGCTGTGACCATGCAACATCTGAGTTCCATCTCATAGGGCAATTACTGTTTAAGAAACCATACAAATATGTAATGCTTTTGTTGGAAGGTTGAGCTCAGAGTCTTTCCCCTGAGCTACAATCCCCAGCCCTTTTGTTTCATCTTGAGTTGCTCTTTAGGCCAGCATTTATTCCCCCTCCTGATAAATCTAGATCCAGTTAGAGCATTCTGTTGGTCTGGGTGGGAGCAGCTTATCTCCACTAGTGTCCCCATGCACCTGCATTCAGCAAGCAGGTAAGATAATACTGATTCTCATGGTCCGAGAAGATTCAGCCTTTTGCTATGCTCACTCATCTGACAGGATAACTCAGGTGTGTTCTGCTAAAATGAGAAGTTACTATGCTGGGGATTTAGCTCAAGTGGTTCCACACCAATATTGGATGCACAAGGGCCCAAGTTCAATCCCCAGTACCAAAGGAAAAGAAAAGAATGCACTATAAAATGACAAGGTTCCAAATGGAAGACAGGATGTTTTTAAAGCACCTTAGAGCATAGTGGCAGACCTGGAAAATCATCACTTCTGCTACACTATTAGACAAAAAAAAATCATAGGATCATTATAAACTTAAGAGATAGGGAAATAGACTGTACTTCTTAATAGTATAAACTCCATGTGTACATTTTGAAGGGTAAGAGATAAAGGAATAAATAGAAAATTAGAGTAGCTTTTGCAAACAAATTATTATAAAGCCCTGCGTCCCTAATTTTCACATGTGCAGAATATAATCACCATCTCCCCACACATCTCTGAAAGGATCACTCTATTATGGCATGAAGCATGTGGTTTCTCATGAAGCACTGTGGCTTTTTTTTCTTAACTAAAATTACAAGCATTGCACAGCTCAAGGGAATAATAAGCCAGGGAAGAATACCCTCTAACGCAAAAATAACCCTCCTATTCAAAACTAGAGAACAAGATTGAACAATCATCGTTCAGCTTTAAAATTCTGCTGGAAAAAAAGATGTCATGAGTGTCCATGGAGGTTGAGATGCTATTTCTTTATTAGATCCTGGTTCTACTACCTGAAAGCAGTACACTTGACCTGTATTTTCCTCCAATATTGCTACCATCTTCTTATCTCCATAGGTCCGGATTGTCCTGTTTACATCACATATTATCTCATATCTCTTGTGTGTTTTCAGCCGGATAGTTTTCTCAACATGATTTCTATTCTAATAAAGTTGAAGGTACTGAGTTACTTTTGATATTTGAACAGTGCCCCTCCTTTGTGCTCACCTTGGCAGCTGTTTCATCAATAGACCCAATGAAAAATTGTGCAGGCTTTCTAATGCTTGATTTTTATCCACCTTATGTTCCAAACATCTCATAAAAGTTGTTTTGCATTCTAGAGGTCATTACAGTAACTTTGGTGTTAATGTATGTGAGACTGATCACATCTGTTTCCTAAAAAGCCCTCCATGGTTGCTTTGGTTTTTCTCATTACTGTCATTGTTGGTGGTTGTGGTGTTTGGAACTAGACACTGAACACAGGTCCTTGGCACTTAGCTACATCCCCATCCCCTGTGTCTCCCATTTCCTTAGATAGGGTCTCATCAAGTTATTAAGATCTCCAGTGGGGTTCCCACTTGCAGTCCTCCTACCTCAGCCTGCCAGAGTGTAGGGATTACAGGAAGTCCCACTATGTCCAGTTTCAAACGCTTCATTTATCTGGTTGTCAAGGTTTATTAAACACAGCCTCACTTCTTCAGAAGTCTTACTAAAGGAGCTCACAGTCTTATTATGATCTGACCTTTGTCTCCAGATTTTATTTTACTTTGGGAATCTATTACTGCCAAAAAAAAAAAAAAGACTGAAGATGAAAAATGCTTTTTATTTTCCAACAAATAAGGTCCCTACATCATCTTAATTTTCTTGTAAACTGGCCAATTCTTTTTTTTGCCCACCTCTTTCTTTAGGTTTCTTTAGGTTTATCATATGCAGCCAAGAGCAACCAGATGATGCTTTTTTTCAACATTTTCCTGGAAACCATCTTGCTCAAGTCCAAACATGTGTGAGGAACATTTTCTACCTTCCAAATTGCAGTGAGCCATAATTTTCACACTTTTTCCCCTGCATAACAAAGGTAATAAGTGCTTCCAACCTCCACTTACATTGTATTAGTCTGATTTCCAGCTGTTAGTACACAGTACTAGACACCCACAGTGTACAGGAAAAGAAGTTTAACTTAGCTCATTCATTCACAGAAATGGTCAATAGCTCCAGCCAGAAATATGGTGGAAGAGCAAGACAGAACACAGTTGCTTACTTCATGATGGCAAAGCAACAGAGAAGAAGAAAAACAAAGGTCAAGGAGCCAGGTGCCGTATGTATCACCAAAAGGTACTCATCCAAGATCCATCATCTTATATTGAAAAATACATTTAACAATATGCTATGAATTCCTTAATTCAATCAGCTTGCCTCATGATTAACAATAGCAGTCATCTGTTGTAGAAGTGATACATGTGTTGTGACCTAGCTATGACAGCATTTTATCTGCAGGTAGTAACTTCTGTATCATATGTTGTTTATCAAAGCACCCTAAAACTTAGTGATTTAACACAACAACCACACATTCTATCCAAAAGTCTAAGAGTGACCTTACATTTCTGACAATCCAGCTGAAGCTCCTCTGAATCCTTTTGGAATCACTCATGTCAGCAGATGAATCCGCTGGAAATAAGCACTGATCCATGATGACCTTACCTGGGACAACTCAGGTCTGTCTCCTGCTACATGCCCTTTTTACCTGTTGAGAGGCTAATTTGGGCTTGTTCTCATGGTGGTGCCTAGATTATAGAGGCAGAGTGGAAATATGCTGTGCTTCTTGCAGCCTACACTCAGAATTCATTTCTGCTCTATTCTATTGTCCAAAGCAAGTGACAAAGCCAATCTAGAGAGAAAATATGGAGAAAGCATACCCCCTCCTGAAAAGTCACATTGAAAACTAGGTATGGGATATTGGCATTATCTTGGAATCTTTCTGACACATACAGAACTCCTGCAAGACAGAAGAAGAGAAAAATGACTGCCTTGTGGGGACAAACTGAAGAAAACATGGCATTCAGACAACTCTCTGACCGCCCCCCTCCCGACCCTATCACACATGGGACAGCAGGTGAAAGGAGTTCATGAAGCGCTATGTTGATCAGGACTAGAAACAGCAATACAGATTCAAAGTGTGTAAAAATAAAAAAGTATTCAGTTCTGGAGAGAAATGATAAAACTCACCAGTCCACAAAGTCCATTTTTGTTCCTTTGCTCCTATCTAGTTTTAGATTTGTTCCTTGGAATGGACCTGATTATGTCCCCCTAAAAAGTTATCCTTCAAGTCCTAACCCCTGGTATCTGAGAATGTGACCTTATTTGAAAATAAGATCTTTATAGATATAAGGAATTAAAGATTGGATAATAGGCACTAATACAGAGACCTATATCCTTGTAAGAAAAGGAAAATGGGACTCAGCTATTTATAGAGAAGAATTTCATGTGACTTTGGAGGTACACATCAGAGTGATATATCTAGAAGCCTAAGAACATCAAAGATTCCAGACAACCACTAGAACCCTGGAAATTCTGTGGAGACTCTCCAGATAGTTTGGCTGTCCTGAAATATTTTGGAATTTCAGCATCTGTAACAGTGAGAGAACACATTTTTTTTGCGGTAAGCCACCCTGTCATGGTAAGGATTTAAAGCAGTCTTAGGATACAGTTTTCATCTTCTCCCAAATTGTTATTGTTGTGGAAACAAATTTTTACCTCTATTCTCTTACCTGTATTCTCTTAGCATGCTGGGCCTGATAACTAAAGTGACATTAACATATATTAATAGGAAAAAAAGAACATATGTTTTACCTGACATGGGAATCCCTAATAAGGAAATAAAATCCCAACAAACTGACAAAACCCAATGTTTTGATATTATATTGAACAATAAGAGGTAATCAAGGAAAAATAAATTATGTGGGGTGGCAGGAGAAAGATAAACACTGTTTAAGTGAAATCTGTTGCTACAGAATGCTCTTGATTATGACTCCTTGTTGAGTTTTTACCTCTCATTTTCACAAAGAAAGGCAGATTAGGATGTCCTTTTTGCATCTGTTGTTTTCCAAGTGTCTTTAATTGAAAATAATCTTGATATCAATGTGCATGTTTTGGGGAATGCACTCCACTACAAACCTTGTGACCAAAATTCCGTAGTCTATGCCTTTGCTTAATTTAATAAAGAGAAAAGAACCACAGACAACTCAGTATTTCATATTTCCTAAAGTGAAGAAAAGCGAGAGGAGCCGGGCATGGTGGCTCACGCCTGTAATCCCAGCACTCGGGAGGCAGAGACAGGAGGATTGCTGAGTTCGAGGCTTGTCTGGGCTACATAGTGAGCTCAGA